>PPHD01000684.1:0-11339 GCA_002909625.1 Bambusicola thoracicus
AGAAGAGGAAGAAACTTTTGTCCGGGTAAATCTGCAGTTTACATCAGTCAGCTATGTAGTGACAGAGAACGTTAATTAATAGCTGCCTGATTAATTTGTTTTAGATGCTTAGATGTTATGGTCAGGCCTGGTGCCATCTAAGCTGATTGCTTAAGTGAAGTACTCAAGAATTTGGGGAGCTCTTGGAGGATGATCTAGCCTTATATCCAGGGTTTGTTGGTCTGCATCAGTGGTACATTATAAACAAACAGAAAAAAAATGCTTTCAGTGATGGTTGAACTTACTGAAAGAAATATCAGCTCAACCAATAGGAGAATAAAAATGTTCTCACATTCATGTTAAATTTGTAAGCTGTTCCTGTTGGAAAGAGGAGGAAAAGAATATAAAATATTAAAGAATTTTTTCACCTTACAAATGAAACATAGTATTTCAGAAAGGCTGTGGTGTGTCCTTTCAGCAAGTTTTAAAAGGATCTGTTTAACTTTTTAAGTTGCATTTTAAATACTGAAATATTTTGAATAGTGTGAGACTACAGAGTATCAGTTTTTAGTATGTAACAATGTTAATAAAAAAATTTATCAAGTGTTCCTGATCCCACAGAATGCGTGATCGGTAACATTCTGCATTTGGAAAGAATCCAATTAGTTTCTTAATTACTATTTAAACTTCTCACTTATAGAACTGGTTAAATACATGCATCATTTCAAATTTGCAAGCAAATGAGACTGATCATAATTAGAGCTCCACGGTCTGCTACATGATGCCCTTCAGACAGAATACAGAAAGGATAGTTCTTAGGATTTTGCAGTGGATCGTTGCACTATCATGTTCATGACAGATTTGCTCTTATAAACTGATACCCAAATTCTCAACTGTAGCATTGACCACCACCAGAATCTTAAGGTATGAATAGCCAACTTTCCAGGACTTGTGTATTGAATAAAGTATCTTAGGGAAGAGCACTTTCCTCAATCAAGTAAGCCCTGCTTAACTCAATTTTACAGCTCTGACTACGATAGGTTAAGACTGAAAATACATCAAGTTGCATGTAATAATAACTAATTTTGTAACTGATCCATTGATTCTTTAAAATACTGACTATATCCTCTATCATAAAAGTTCTTCTACAACTTCAACTCTGTTTACCTAATAAATATATTTGGGAAATGACTCAATTTCTGACTTTCTTACTGCAAATGAAAATGATCAACTCCTTCATATTTATTTATTTATTTTGAAGATTGAAACACTGCTGGAATACATATTATGTTTCTGTCTTCTGAAATGATGTAGTTATAATCCCAAACATTTCAATATAGGACAAAAAATAATTTACCTTCATGTGTTTGTTTGACTATTATATATTTTGCACTTCAAAATTTAATTAAGAGTGCTTCTGGAATTATTTATGTAGGAAAATTTTTGTCAGCTTGCATTTCTTTTTTAAAAAAAATCATATTATTTCTGAATATATATGAATAAATATTAAATGATAACACTTTATATGAGTCTAGCAAAGATATATATCATAGAAATAATCAAAAAGTAATTTAAAACATAATTCATCATCATTCTAACAGTTAGCTCTACGCTATATCATTGAATGCAAATATATATACACTATATCATGAGAAAAAAAAAAGCGTGGTTTATTCACATAAGAATTCAGAAAATCCAGCATAAAAGGGAAATTGTGAGAGCATCTTTCCATACTGGGAGCATTGTTGCAGTCTTGTGGCAGCCAGAGAGCAGCAGGTTGCTCCATGTTTATTGGCCCACTGTCTGGCTGAGACTGGTGCTGAGCAACAGCTGTGCACAACTGGTGGCAGTAGCAAAAAAATCACCATTTACCCCAGTTATTAAAAACTTTTGAAACCCTTGAAAGCAGATCTCTACAGTTAAGTCTGTAGAGTGGAGGTTTCCATTCTCTCCTACTCTCTTTCTCAACTACAAACTGAAAGTGACTGTTTATAAACTGCTTGTCTATCACTCTTTGTATAGTGACTATCTGCCACTATAGATAATAACACTGAACATCACCATGGTGAGAGACCTGTCAGACATCTAATGTAAGCTCTTTTCTTAAGAGTGCTTGTTTAATTCCTGTCTTTCTAGATGCAAATTTCTGCAGAATGACTAACGTGCTCCTTCCACATTCACATTTCCTGTCCCTTTGCAAAGAAATGGTATGAAATACAGCAGAATTTCTTGTTTTGTTGCCTAAACATACTCAGTTCAGTCTTACTGTAAAAATAATAATAATAAAAAAAATCTCTCTAAGCTACTCTAAAAATAATAGAATTATGTGTTGTAAATCAAGAGGACAATCTTACATGGCAGCATAAATCTTTACTATGCATTTGTTTCCACAGCTGCGTTACTGACTTAGCTCCCTTTAGATTTGGTCCAAAGTGTGAAAAGGATGGAGAAAATATTTATTGAATTTCATGTCATGTTAGAGAAATAGCAAGAATGAGCAGTCCCTACAGTTTGTATATTGTGTATATATATATGTAGTGCTAGTAACGTTACAAAAAGGAAAAAAATGGGTATGAGTTTCAGATGCTCATAGGAGTAAATGAAGAAGAAAGGCAGGAATATTGCCATATGAAAATATTTGAAATGAAATAAGAAAAAATGTGAAAAACAGACTGAAAAATAGCTTGTCCGGACATTACTGCCATTAGAACCAAATTATTTTTTCAAACTTGAAATACTTCAAAATATACACTTTTTAATGATGATATTAAAAAATGAATGTAAACAAGAACTCTAATACTTTGTTTAACTTTGAAAGTTGAAAGCTTGGAAGGGTTGGAAAATACATTTAGAACTTCATAGGTTAATAAAATATAATTGAGATTGTTTTCCTTCCTAACTATTGGGGGTATCTAAATTGATTTGAACTGTTTATTAATTCATAAATTAGTTTCTTAGCTAGTTGGATAGTACAGTTATAGTTACAGATATGATATGATGAAGTGACTTTTAAAATGCAGTCCAGGAAGCCAACAGTCTTCTGGCCTGCATCAGCAGAGGGGTCACCAGTGGGCTAAGGGGGGGTGATTGTCCCTCTCTTCTCTGCTCTTGTAAGGCTACATCTGGAGACCTGTGTGCTCCAGCACAAGAAGGATATGAAACTATTGGAGTGGGTCCAGAGGAGGGACATGAAGGTGTTCAGAGGGCTGAAGCACTTCTACTAAGAAGACAGACTGAGAGGGTTGAGCTCACCTGAAGAAGAGAAGGCTCCAAGGATATCTCATTGTGGCATTCAAGTTTATAAAGTGAGCTTATAAACAGAAGGGAGACTGACTTTTTACATGGACAGATAGTAATAGGACCAGGGAAAATGGTTCTAAGCTAAAGGAGCGGAGATATAGGAGATACATTTGAGGAGGAAATTCTTTACTCAGAGGGCAGTGAGGCCCTGGCACTGCTGCCCAGAGCTCTAGGTGCTCCATCTCTGGAGTTGCTCAAGGCAATAGATGGGGCCTCTGGCAGCCTGATCTGGTAGGGGCCAAACCAGCCCACAGCAGGGGGTTTGATCTGGATGGTCTTTAAGGTGCCTTCCAACCCCAGCCATTCTATAACACTTTGATGCTATGAAAATCACGGTTGCTTTAAGATGCCTGACAAACACTGGTCTTAATTTCATGAAAACTGTTGACTTTTTCCAGTACCCTAAACCAAAGTTTATTGAGTTTTGAGACTAACTGTTAACCAATTTCAATTTTGCTTGATTAGTTGCCTTTTTCAGTAGATGCTATTTTTCCTTTTTAATTTGCAAATGTATTTTTAATTTGCAATCTTATCGGACATTTTAAACTGCTTTTGTATTATGAGCGGCTAATACCTCACATTTCCCCCATCTCTCCCACTTGTTTTATACTACATAGTCATTTGCATTAGTTTAAACAGCTAATTTCATTAACGGAACACCATTGTTTCATACAGTCCTTCTTCACAGCACACAATGAAACCAAGACACAGGATGGAAAAACACATCAGTATGTATAGTGCAGAGGAGCCAGGTGAGAACCTAGGTCCTTTATAATGGCAATTGCTATCAGACTGCGAGGAGCTCAGAAAAAAACAGTTAATGACTAGTCATTATTTTCTTTCAGGACAGTTTTTAAGGGTCTGAGAGTGACTTAAAACTTGTGATTTCCAGAGATGTGACTTTACCAAATAGTCACCTACTGGAGTTTGCTGAGTCAGGACTGTAGAATTTCTGATTCGCTTTGAATTTTGACATATGAGTATGACTGAGAGTGGTTTTTACATGCTCTGATAAATTTTTGCAGTATCGCTTTTATGTCTCATTAAACTCAAAGCTATAGTAAAAACTTTAAAATTCTGAGGGAAAACATATCTAATAAGAAACACTGAAAGGCTTGTTTTACCAGTGGAGATTTAGTGCTTTGACTTTTTGCTCATCCATTTCACTGTCTCTGACAAGCTGTTGTTCTGCAGGAACGCCCTGGGAAGTCTTTGATTGACCACATGGCTCATATTGTCCCTGGATGCAGTAGTATTGCCATCACCTGTCTCTTGTGTCTTGTCCTCAAGACTTTGCAAATGTGCTCCATCTGATCTCACTAGGCACAAGTTGAGCAGAATAAAAGTGAAGCTAAGTGAATGCTAATCCACTCTTTTTTTAATTTCCTTTAAAATTGTAGCTGTATTCATCGTACTCAACAGTGGCATAGCCTCTGTCCCACAAGATTAATTTTTTATTCTGCCTTCAAGAGTATCTGCAATTTTACTTCAGATAAATGGAAAATGATTTGAAATCCAGCTTCAAGTTAATGCTCTGCATAAGCTTTGCATTTCTGTCCAATGACTCTATATCCTATCATTGTTATGAAAGACAACATTATAAATGAAAGCCTTTTTTTCAGTTTGTTTTATGTCTGATTGCTTCACACAACAGCTAAGGAGAGAAAAACATTTTGAAAGAAATGTGTTTGTAAAATCACAGAATTTGGCAGAATGACTCAAGGGCAGATGTAGTGCTTGAAACTACTTTTAATTCTCTTTTTAACTGACTAGACGTAAATGTGAAAGTGTCTCGTTAAAGAAATGCACAGCAAATCGTTAGGGAAAAAAAAGCATCACAATCCAGATTCACTTGCTATTCCTTTGGATTTGACTTTGTTTCTTAGGTTCTTGTTTTTCTTTCTCTCCTGTCATGACTGAAGTGAACCGGCTAATTAAAGCTGAATCTGTATGAAGTTTCCAGGAATGTTTCCACACAATCTGTAATATCAGAACTCTCTTAGATAATATTTACCTCAGCAAAAGACTATTTTATTTATTTATTTATTTATTTATTTTTGCAGGATCTTACAGTGTTTCATGTTTGTTTAAGATTGAATGTAATGCTATAGATCCTAAACTGTTAAGGGCTCAGTTGTGCCAGGACTTGGGCTGATCAGCTCACAGAAATGTCAGGTCGCTGTTCAGGTTTGTGGTTTTTGGAGATGGGAAGGAATCTAATTTTGACCAGTAAATGCAAGATGGTATGTGCCTTACTCAATACATGTAAAATTTATTTTGAATCCTTAAAGCAGCAAGCACTCCAGCAAAAGAATTTACTTTGTTGTATAATATCTAAAAATAATTGGAAAATGAATTCTTAACCATGCAAAATTTCCAATTCTCAATGAAAAGTCCAAATCTGCCAAAAATTATTCTGGTTCAAAACTTTGGAAATACTGCATTAGTTTTGAAAGAGATTGATAAGTAGACTTGGTAAAAGTTACACTGTAGTGCAGAGGAGAGAATTGAGATTTTTTTTCATTCTGATTAAGGGATTATTGTTTAAAACATATTGTAAATTAGTTAGATGATAATAGCTGATATGAACCTAAGCAGCTGCTTGGATTCTTAGACATTGAATCTTTGAACAATTAAATAATAATTTGAGCCTATCTTTGGATAATATTTTTTAAGATATAGATGACCATTAACATCTCGGTGTGTACCTCAATGGATTATGCAATTTATTGATTGTTTTTCCTTTGTCTGACTGTTAATTTTCAAGAAGTAGAAAATGGTATCTCAGCTTTGAAGAAAAAATGAGTTACAGAGGAATAAATTTCAGTCTTCTGTGTTCATAGTTTTCTTCTGACTCAGTTTATGGCCTAATCATATGTATGCTGTGTACACAGGCAGACTATCAGAGAACTATTTGGAATACAGAGTTATTCATATTTTCCATAATTTATAGCAATTATAACATTTACAATTTTGAGGACATACTTCCTTGTGTAAAATGACTTCCTAGACACGTACATATAAAGCAGTGTATTATTATATTTGCGACATTTTTGTACAAGATAAAGCACTTACAGGTTGTTTCTCCCTCATTATGAAGGATAAATAATATTGGCAAGGAAATATTAGCCAGAGGGGGCCAAACATGTTTCTTGCAGATCATCCCATTAGCTTGTTTCTAAAAGATGTTCACTAGAGTGAAATTGCAGCACATGACTAGCTATGCTGACAAACATCTGTTGTCTTAGCTCCAAAAAGGCTTTGGGGAGTGAGTAAGGACAAACAGTTCTTATTTAATTGGGTTAAATGTAACCTGAGAGACTTTTTTTTTTTTTAAATTCTGTGGTCTTGTCCCAGTTCCCTGTCACTCCTTAAAATGGCTCATGTGGTTAGGCTTCCTTCTAAAATTACAGTCTTTTTGTAGAAGAACGATTTCCACCTGCATGGCAGCGATTACAAATGTGGCAACTACTGATTGTCAAACAAACCCAACCAAGCAAACCTGTCTGTGCTTCCCCAAAAGTCCCCGAGGGTAGAGCAGCTCTGTCTTAGAAACAAAGAAATGTACTTCTGGAGGACAATATTGAGGATTAAAACTTGGCTTAAGCTTTACATATACAAACAAGAGGAGAAGATTGAAGACACATTTTCTGTGCTTCCAGGTAATCTGCTGTTTACCACTCCTTGAATGTGTTTCAAATAGCTGTCTGAGGTGGCAGCATACATTAATTGTGATGTTATGTAGCAAGAGAACATAATTAATCTGTTTTGCCAAAATTAAATACACTCTCCTAATTCCATAAGAAATTTAGTTTCTAGTCACTGTTGTCTACACAGTCTCTGTTACAAATAAGGCATTAGGATGCATTGAAATGTGACTCTTGTATTTTGCCTATTTTGTACTCTCAGCATTCTATGTTTACAGTTACAAAAGTGGCAGGCAGATATTCAGACCTTGTGCAGTATCTTCCAGATGCTTTGCTGTGTCTCTGTACAGGGATCAGTTCCACTCCTTTCATTTTTATCGTGGATTTCCTTATGCTGTTTTACAGCATATCACCTTGTAGAAACAAATGTTTGCCCTCACTTTCTGTTTGGGGGAATCTGCTGGCTCTTTCTATCATTCCATTTACCAGCGAGTGTCTGGAAACTTACTTAAAATAATAATAATTTAAAGAAATATATAAATAAATAAATAAAGAAGAAGAGAGAGAGAGGAAGTGATTTTCTCTTTATTCTCAGAATTATTTAAGTGAAAACATTGATGTTATTTTTGTTACACACACTTCAGTGTGAAAATGAAATTTGTACATTGCCTTTATATGGTGTGTTGATATGTGTCCAGAAACTGGCACCAGCTATTTAATGACTTCTTATTGCATAATAAAATACTGAAATGTAACTTTAAATAGATTCAAAAGTTTTGAAGACACACCTTTTATGCCTTATCAGTGTCTCTGTGAAGATTTAAATTCCTGGTAATTACTAAGAATATCAAGGCATCAATAGTAATGTGATACAGAAATGGAGATCACATTGCTTTTCTGGAACTTTGTTAGGTTTTTAAGCCAGCCTTTTAGTTCATGTCCTCTGGACTAGTTTTCAGTAGGTGAACAGGGATCCATTTAGCTTCTCTGAAACATGTTCTAATTTTTAATGATATTTTCAAAATTTTTGATTCTTTTTTAATGGAAAACTCTCAATTTATGAGGATTGAAATATATTCAATTTTAACAGAAATTAAAGCAGTGAAAATCTGCTTGAAGATATTATTTATGTGTTGCATCCCTTCAAATTCTTTCTGATAGGAGTTCTACCAGTTTTATGTATGTGTAAGAAAAGATTGAAACCTGTGGTCTCTTAACTTCTATTATCTGTTCCTAAGAGGAAAAGGATCCTCTGGGGAACAATTTTATGTGTATATATATAATGCATTTTTAATGCAAAACAAGCAACATTGGTATCATGATATTTGATACAGATCATTCTTTCAAATGGTAAATGTTTTCTCTAGAAAAATAAAAAAGTATTTATTAAATAAGTTCATCCATTTGGTAAGATGCTGCTTTTCAGATTTAAGTACTGATTGTGTGCCACACACTTTGCATTAAGTGGATATGTAGGAGAAAAGAATCTTTGAAGTGATGAGAAACTGCAAAGGATTTTCTCTATTAATTTTTCACTCAAGAGTGGCTGTTCCCTGCCTGCAACAACCCAGTACCTCTCCCCAAGCCTGATAAAGCTGCAAGAGCGCTGTGTATTTTAACAAGAGGCTATTCTCTAAAATACATCTTACAAACAGAAGGGTGCTGGACAAGTTTATGCTGTGACACAGGATGAGGAACTTGCATGGCAGTCCCAGTCCTGCTGCATTATTCCCTGTTTCTGCCCTATCCACAGATAACATGCTATGAGATAGTGAGAAGTGTTCACATCTGCTGCATTCATTATGCCACCTGGAGCTTACAATTTTTAATTATTTTTATCTTGACATAGTAGATAGTAACCAAGTACCTATTTTGAAATATATTTTGTTTGTCAGGATATTAGATACAGTGGTGTTATCACACGTATTTTCTCTAAGATTTCACAAACTTGCATATAGTTTAAGACAACAGTTGTAAGGATCTTCTAGTAGTGTGTTATAGTGTATTTGTGTCATTTTTGCCTAGGCTATTCTGATTTGTTAAATTGAATCCTAGTCTTGCAAATACTAACTGGGAAGATAATTTGCAGTAGTTCACTATTATACAAAAGACTGTTCAGGGAGAAATTTTCATTGTTCTATATTATTCTTTCTTTATGCTTGCACAAGATGTATCAAGAAAATATTTTTTTCCCTTTACCTCCTTTTTAGATAATTCTTCACTCTCATAACATTATTTTCACTCATGTATTTCAGTATAATCAGAAAATGTATTTCATTTTAAAGCCATTTCCCCTTGTCCTATCATTATCTACTCATGTAAAAAGTTTATTTCTCTCCTGTTCATTGTCTCTCTTTAAATATTGGAAGGCTGTAATGAAATCTCCCCAGAGCTTTCTCTTCTCCAGACTGAACAAGCCTAGACCCCTCATTCTGCCTTCAGAGGAGAGGTGCTCCAGCCCTCTGATCATCTTTGTGGCCCTCTTCTAGACCTTCTCCAGTAGCTCAATGTCTTTCCTGTTCTGGGGACTCCAGGTCTGAATGCAATACTCCAGATGGGAGTGTTAAGTTTTTCATCTACCGGGACCACTAAGTTCTTCTTAGCATGGATAATCTCAGGGGGATCTTTTCCCAGCCTGTATACATATCTGAGATTACCCCAACACAATTGCCTTCCCTTTGTCCACCAATACCATAACTCCATCATAGAAGGCCAGTTACAGTGAAATACTTCTGCCAGTATGCTGTCAAAGCAACTGTGATGTATTTCACATGTTCCAACCAGGTAAAAAAAAAAATCTGCTTTGAACATGATATGACAAGTGAGAATACTGATAGGAAAATCAAACTTTCCTCTTTCTGTTTTCATATCCTGAAGATCATAATTTTGGCTTGAGCACTGCAGAGAATGCAGTTTACAAAATGTGGATTTAGCTTTGAATCTTATTTCCTTTCTACACATGGTTGTTCTTGCAGAGAGAAAAAAGTGAAAGAGTTGGCATAAAACCCCAAGATTGAAAAAAGAAGACATCTATTTTTTTTACCCTGGTTAGGCCAGTTATGAGGCCAGTTTTCATGCAACTATACTCAGAAGTGATATTTTTGGGGAGTTAGTAGGCTTTGTGTGTTGACTAGAGATTTGATGTGTTTTAGAAGATTCAGGAGTTCTAGGAATAACTAACTTTTTTTGTGGTTGTAACTAAGCTCCAACAAAAAATTTTTACATAAACAAAATTTTAGCATTCCCCCCTGTTCTGAATTTCTTCATGTTTGTCAAGCTGCCCATACCAAAAGATAACGGTTACCTTTGAATTCAATGAGAAACTAAAGTAATGGGCTTGAAAAGGTGTATTGAGATGTTTCATTCTTCCTAAGATGGGTATGCTTAGTCAAGATACTTCCTTTTATATACTGTCTTGTGGGGGCTTTTATTTTGCTGTTTTCTTTTTTTTTTCTTCTTTTTTTTTTCTTCTTTTTTCTTTTTTCTTTTTTTTTAGTTTCTTTGTTTTATTCTTATTTTTTTTTAAGAGACAGGACAGAACTGTTTAGAAAGCCCAGATGATAATTTTTTGAGCAAGGGAGCTGTTAAGCTGAAGCAGTATTCTCAGAAAGGGAACAAAACAACTTAGCAACTCAGATCTGGCTCAGTGTGTTTCTCTCCTTGTGAATAATGCATTGCTCCATTAAGAAAGTTGCTCCCTCTGTTTGTAGTTACGTGGCAAAACTGTATTACCTACAGTTGGAGAGATGTCCAAGGAGCACAGAAATGGAGGAGAAATATTTTTTCTTCTCCCCACAAAGCAGCATGGAGCCCTGGGGAATATTTGATCTGATCCAGCATCAAAAAGCTTTTATTTTATTTGACTGGATTACACTGTAACTTGCAGCTCTGAATGTTCTGCAATGTGTTTGTTTAGATATGATGTATTTAAGTCAAGATACAAGAAAAGTAAGCACTTTATTTAGAAGAAAGCATGCTTAGAAGTAAACTGCAGTTTTAACAGCTACTATTAGTTATATGTATTGCCATTATTATCATGGAAATTATCAAGTTATGTTGATATCTTCTCAGCTTAATGTAGGATATACTGCTGTAGCTATCTAATATGAAATATTCCAGTGGTCAGGTCTGTGATGTAGAATCTACCTGTGGGAGAAGAGGGATTAGAAGGCAGTTTGAATACTGACTCCACATGTGAGATTAAAAAAAAACATAGATATTTGGAAGTGCTTCCAGTGTATATGTAGATAAAGAAGGAGTCATTCAAAAACAAAGCCATGTTTTCAAAGTTAACGTAATAGATTTGGAAAGACTAAATACATTTAGGGCAGATGTGATGTCAAGCATTTTGAACAATGTGTAATTAGAATGAGATTGTCACAAAAAAAAAAAAAAACCAAAAAAAAACAAAAA
>PPHD01000684.1:21906-36005 GCA_002909625.1 Bambusicola thoracicus
GGATTTAAACTGTAACACAATCCAGCAAGGGAGATGGAGTTTTAAAATTGCTAGTTTTGCTGGCTACTTTTTCTAGGATATAGTATTCTTCTTGCAAGCGAGGTATTTGTGAATAAATGTGAATAAATATTTTGGATAACATGTGGATAACATGGATAAAAATAAGACTGTGAGAAGGACTGAAGACTTGAAATAATTACTAGCCCTTTATAAAACCTTCTACAGACTCAGATAGTCAGAAAGATGTTACTGAGACAGTGTTTAAAAACAGTGTGTCATTAAATCTGCAGGTTTTAAAACTGCAGGTTGTAGAAAAAAAAATATTTTTGATCTTCATAATGATTCCCAACTCATTTGCTGTGAGGTCTGAAAATACAGGAGGTGTTCATCATTCTCGGCCATTCTATGATTCTCTGAAATGCTTTTTGTATGCTTACATGCCTAAGAGATTTAAAATATATTTGCATACTTAAATACTGAGTAGTGAAGTCATGGTAGTTCTGACCTAGTATTTGAATATGAAAACTCAGAAGCTTCTTTTCTTTTAAAGATCTTAGCAGTTTACATGTTGAGGATCAAGAGATGCAAATCAGCTTTATACTACTGGTACTTCCCTCACATCTCAAACTGCATTTTAATCTGAGACCATGCTTACCTTTCTGTAATGAGATTAAAACCCTACTTTTCTCACAGTTCTACCATACAATCCAATAAACTCAAAGCTACACTAATCTATAACTATTCTGTTTACATCTTTGATGCTTTTTCAGTTTGATTTTATATATTGGATTTTCCTTACAGCTTTTATTTGGCGTTCAAAAGAATTGCTGAGATCTCTTGCTATTCTTTTCTTGAATTTTTGAAAACTTTCCTTTTTTTTTTTTTTCTTCAGATTTTCAATGTCCTTATTGTGATCTCCCTTTTAAAATGAAATTTAATGGCATTTAAGTCTACCTCCTGAAAGGAGTTCAGCATCACACTGAACTCTTATTCTCATCTCAGTCCAAAAGCCACCAAAATCTGCCCATATGGGTGGTGGGGGATTGCTCACTTGGGTGTGGGAAAAGAAGGGAGCAGAATGTGAGTAGCTTGATGTAATTTTAAAATCCTGGTAAAGGCAGGAAGATACAGACAATCAGAGATCAGAATATCTGACTTTGTGAGGGCTGTATAGGTACCAGAAATTGAGAAGTTGCCAGTAAAATAGTTGAAAATTGAGTCTGTTATGATTATTTATGGTCTCTTCAAAGATTATTTCAGTCCTTTTGAACTATTTTGAGGCTTGCTTTGATATTCCAGCTGGGAATATTACATGTGTATGTTTATTCCCTCTTAATAATAGGGAAGTAATTAAACATTTGCATTACTGCCAAAACAATGTATTTTTTTTGAATTAAGCTTTATATGCCACCAAAAGAAAAGTGCTCCTTAAAAGTTTGTCGTTTTTACTTTGTGTATAACGTGGATCCCAGAGTGGTTTTTGTATTATTGTTCTTTTAAGTCTAAAATATTGCTCTTCCCAAAAGTCAGTCTGAAAAATAAAAGATCCACTAACAGATGTGGCTCAATGCCAAGTGTTGGTGCGTTTTGAGACAGTGCAGGTGCTGCTCTTTGTCAGTGTTGCTAAGAAATGACAGGTTTGGAATTTTGTAATAAGTAAGTAATAAATGCATTAAAAAAGCTGAAATGTCCATGTTAGTTACACTGGGAACGTGACTGAAAGAAAGATGGCTGCTGTCAGTCAGCATTCTCCTGTGCTTGCAAGACACCTTTCTATAATTAGGCCAAGAAGGTCAAAGAAGAGAAAGGCTGAGCTCTGTTATACTGAGCTGGCTGAGTCAAGGATAAGAAGTTTCTAGTTAAATCAATAGCAACTACTTCAGCTGCTAAATAGCTCGAGGCATTGCTTTAATTTGCTAATTGTATTTGTTAGCTTCTGCTTCCTTGCTCTTACTGTGATATCTGAGGTTTGGTGGGAACTGAAGGGGCATGGGCTGATGAGACCAAGTACATGAAGGTTTAGAGAATTCTTAATACATAAAGTGCCCATTGTTACATATCTATTGTGTAAAATAGATGTAAAAGATCACAGAGAATGCTAACTATTATATCCACATAGTAGGTAGAGCAACTTTTAAGAGAAGGAGAAAAGTGAAGTCATTTTCATGAGAACACGAAGCGGTAGGGCTGGAATGATGTCCTGCCACACTATTAGGAATGCCGGGTCTCACACTAATAAGGATTTTGTTTTCAAGCATTTATGCAGGACATTTTCAGTCCTCTTAAATGAATAAAGGTAATGTAAAAGAGAATATTGCAGTTCTGACTAGCATGGATAGAATTGCACTTCAAAATAAAGAGAACAATGTTACAGCGAAAATTAATTGAAGAAAAATGGCTTGCTGAGGTTTAACTTTTCATTCTTCACTACACTAAGTGCAAGGCAATCTTGCCAAGGTGTATTTTCCTGTCTAAAGAGTTATGACAACATTTCTGATGTATAACACTCAACCCTCAGCAACTAAAGAGCAACTAGAGAGCGTTTTTTAAGTCTCAAGTCTTGTGTATCTGGATGCTGTAATTTTTTCTTGATAGAGAATCTAAGAAAACAGTAAAATGCAATACCCAGACATGTGAGCTGCTTCATTTCCTTCAATTTGGTGACTGCAGTGCATAGCAATGAGTGTAATGTCCTACCACAAAGGCAGGAAGTAGAAGCGTTTGTCTCCTTTTCTGCAGCAGTCCCCTTTTTGTGACCTCGAATTGTGATCAACATTTTATCTTTCAAGAACTGACTTTGATATGGACTTTCACAAAAGGGAAAAACTGTGCAGACCATCAGTTAAGCAAACAGGGAATCACAGTGGCCATTATCTGTTGCTTTCAAGAATGTTTATTTGATTGACTAAGTGATTTTAGTACAATAAGCAATTTCAGTAACAATTTTTCCTGACTTTCTCTAATAAACAACATACTTAGTGTTGTTTATTAGAGCTTAAGCACTGAAGCTTAATGAACTGCCTATAATTCAAGATGCAAGAAAATATGCTGATGAGACCCAAAATTAAAATGATGGAAGCCCACCCCAAAGGAGCAGTGCTAATTCTTTGTTAAAGTGCATTGTATTATTATGTCTCTGTCACTTGTGTTTGGTAAAATCACTAATGACAAAAGGCTTCTATCCTTATTTATGACGGATAATTGGGCATGTCGTGTTGCCCCTCCATATGTGTTTATCTTGTCAAACTGATTTATTTATATATATATATTTTTTTTTGTACGAAGAACTGATGAAAACAGATTTATTATATGTGTTTTTAGCTGTACAACACGGGTATGTTTTCCTGGGTTCTGAAGTGACAACATAGGTCCAACATCAGCTGAAGAGAGCTGTTTTGTTTTGAAATTGTTTGCCATTTTATGGAAATAGATTGTTCTTATCTTTGTGCATTTTATTTATTTATGCAAAGAAACAAAGCATTCGGTACAAATCTGCATGTAAAATTTAAATTGCTGTGAAAGAGACATAAACCAGCAAACCAGAAGCAGTTTAGAGATGATTTACTCAAGTGGTCCAAATTTTGAAACAGTGTTTGAAGATGGTAAATATGCACATGTAAAACCCAGCATTTGCATCAGCATTTTGAAATTGATTAATTACATGCCTGACTGCCAACGGAAAAGCATGAAAACCCTCTTTAATGGCAGAATTTTTCTGCATGTGGCTGGAACTAAGGGTTGAAGATACTTGAAATTTACAAATTGACAGGTCTATTTGAAATAGAAGACCATTGCCCTGTGTAAATTCATATTAATGAGTTAAGAATGAAGTGACAGATTTAATTGTTTTTCACCTTGCTGCAGTCATCTCCAGCCTATTTCGTAAGTGTTTTTTAATTTAGAGGAATGGAGATTCATCAGATCGTATTTAAAGAAATTAGATAAGAATTAGCACTTAGACTCTGACTTCAAGGCCTTTGATGAGGGACATTATGTTCTTCCAAAGGAACAATAATTTTCCTTTATATTTCACAAATACCTCTTGCCAACTAGTGCTCTATACTTTACTATGTTATTCAAAGTTAATAAATAAATTACAGCGTAATAGAGACATAAATATGGTCTTGCTCTTAGCATTGAAACCAATTAAAGCAAATAAGTGAAATATAAGATGGATTCCAGTGAGCTGAGAGCCATTCTTTAGTTACCAAATAAACAAAATGATCTGTGTTCTATACACTTGAGATGAGACTTCAGGGAAAAGATGGTCAGAATTGTAAGAAAAAAGCTTAAAGATGACACTCTTCATCCCTTGTAAACAGAAAGGTTTGGAAGAGCTTATGCAAAATAAACCTATTGTTCAGTGAAAAAGATCACAGAAAGGATGAATAAGCAGCATGTCCCTGAAGATGCTTTGGTAGGCAGAGGTACAATAAAAAGAACTTTTCTTTTATTTCAGTCATACCTATCCCAGTTGATTCAATTTTTCCTTACTTTCTAACAGTTTGAGCCAGGGACTGTCTCGTAGGAACTCACCAGTTAGACGTCACTTTGGCCAGCAAGGTCTGAATACAAACAAATCTAGAGATGAATGTTTGTAAAGAGCCAAACAGAATTAGGAGTTCAAAATATTCTGCTTTTCCACAAATCTTTCAGGACATGTACCTATACTTGTACGTTTGTATAAATACACTATGTGTTAGTCTGATCATGTCAACAGACTGACATTAAAATCAGGTTGTTCTTGTATCCTCAGTGATGATGCACAAACATTAATTTATCCCCAGCTGAAACATTAATTTATTCCCAGCTGAGGAAGTTTGTTTTCTTTTTTTTTTTTTACCCATATAGTTAGTAAAAGCTAAAAAGAATTGGCTGTTACAAATGTTAACAAGCAGTATGCAAAGGCAGCAGATTTGGCATGGCTAGAATTTGTGTGCCTCCTGCGGGTACCAGGTTGGTCAAGATTCTTGTCTGGCATCCCTGCTCAAAGTTAGGTATTCAAAAATTCTAGGAGTGAATTGCTTTTGCCCTTTCAGGCACATCTTTGTCTTTTTGCTCTCTTCCCTCATCCAGCACTGTGATTTGCTTATAGCAGAGATGCTTAAAGTTGAGGCAGTTCAGCTCAGAAATACTGAAGTTATCTAATATATTACTTCTTAAAACAGATGGGATTAAACACATAAGAAGCTAAGGGGGCCTGACACTTAGTGGCATAGTAACTACAAAATAATTCTCATGACTGTGCTGTATTGTATATGTATGTATTTAATCAAACCCTGTATCTGTATCAGTTAAATACTACAGCTATTACCATCATAGATCATGTGTGGAACTTAAAGATGTTGAGGGTTAAAGCACAGAGTTGACCTCGATCAATGAGACTGTGGTTAAACCATCTAGCAGGAATTACATGGATGTCTGAAATATTTGAACCAAAATGCTCAGGTGCACAATTTGGTTTTCTTCTTCAGTGCATCATATCTGCACATAAATCTAATGTATGCACACCAAGAAATGTATATATCTTTCATAGATCAGTAGAAGTTTTGTTCCCCCCCCTCCCCGCCCCCTTTTATACATGCATGCATATATGTATTTTATTTTATTTTATTTTACTTTATTTTATTTTATTTTTCTTTATGAGAGTTCCATTAACCAAGCTGGAGGAAACAGCAGGAAAAACTGTAAAGAGTTGAAATTATGGAAATGTAGAATTGTCATTGGGAAAGAAAAACTATATTAGGTAGCTTTGATGAAGCAGCCTTAAAGTATTTACTGGTGCCACCAAATTAAATTCAATTTTGCATTTAGCATAAGAATTACAGCATTTAAACAAACTGTAACTTTTTACAACAAAAGCTAATTATATTTATTTAGCTTAGCCAAAATGCAGCTATGTGTTTTGGCTTATTCACAGGAAATTTTAGAAGTGCCAATATAATGTATTTATTATTCAAAACAACATACACATGGCTTGTCTGGGCTATGGGCTGGATTTTAACTTGTAAAGGCTTCTGAAGTCAATAAAAATATTCTGGAATGCTTGGGGAAATCTTTTGATATAAACAATCCCTTCTCTGTATACAAAAGTTCATTCATAAATGTTGTTTGGGTTTAATACAATAATTTATTGGATTCTAAATGGGAAATGTCATCCTGAAAGCAATTGAGCATGCAGCAGATCATGAGCTATTAGAGGTGTGATGAACAGAATTATTTGGGATGATACCTCAGAGGCAGACTGGGTCCAAAATGAAAGACCAAGAGGAGTGTGATCCTGTTTGAACACAGTTATTCTTTTTGTGGATATCTGGGCCTGCACATAGTTTTCTTGCCAGGAGATTATCAGTGCATTAGAGTAGAAGCATCTATCTCTCTTCTTGCGTCATTGTCTGCAGGTGCTAGTTGTGCAGGGTTTTGTGGAAAAGGGGCCAAGAGGAAACTGACTGCAGGATTAATACTGTGAACACAGCTGTAGAAGCAAGAATGTAAAGTTGTTGGAATGGCTATTTAGTAAATATAAATGCTGAATATCTAATGTGCTTTTATTATTAATAATCTCATAAGTTTATTTGCCTCCAATCATCTTCCAGCTCATATCTTTCTATTAAGCAAAGGACTTAAAACTGTTTGTATTGCACAATCACAGACTCAAAAAAAGAACCTCTAAATTACCTCTCATTATCAGTATTGTCAAAACATTACCATGCTGAATAGCACAGAATAGCAGGTGACAGACAAAGCAGGCAGGAATAACATAGGTAATGTCTTCCTTCTGCAGATATGAGTTCAAGCTAATTTTGTGTTGGATGTTAGTATAGTAAATGACTGCTCTGGGAGATAATTTATTTGGGTGTACATGCTGACCCTGCACCTTCTGCTGTGTGCAAGTCAAAGGTACAGCCTTTGATTCCCTCCTTCCTCAGGTTGGACCTAGGCAAATTGCTACAGAAATACTGTGAGTTGAACTGTGTGACATGAAGCAGATTTCATCACCTTCTGTTTCTTGGAACTTCCCAGATTGCTGTCCAAATATTTGGATAATTTGAAAATAGAAAAAGGGCAGAACTACCAAGTATATACCAAGATATATATCTATATATATAACAGCTGTAGCATACACAGAAGAAAAAGACCTGTGTTGATAAAACTCCAAATCAAAGCAAAACCAGGCCTTTTCCTTATATCCATTGTATTAGGGAGACTGTGAATTGTGTTCATCACCTGTTACAATTAACATGAACTTGCCCAAAGTATTTAGAATGAGGGAGAATTCTTAGATCAGAGTTAAAAATAAAATAGACAGTAAGAACCTTTAGACACTCTTAGTATGGGAGGACTGTGGAATTTTGGAGTTAAAGTTCAGTAAAATTTCAATCTAGAAAACACTTGTGAAAATAATCTTTCTACATTCCGCACTTATGCACCTACAGGTAACAGCAAGAGCAGAAACCAGGTTGGCATCTTGGCAGTATTACATATGGAACAATAAAAGCAAGAATCAAACTGTAGCAAAAGGAACAGGTTTGCTAGACAGACTGATCTGCCCGTAGCCTCCCTAGAGGCTGAATACACCAGTCCTAGCAGAATCTATGGCTTTCACAGTGCTTGCAGTTTCTTTGGAGTTAGGACTGATTTCTGTTAGTTCTATGCTTTCAGAGAGACTTTTCAAAATAAGATAGTAGTCCTGTTTTGTTATTACTTTTCTCAGCTGTTTTTCAAACCAAGGTTTTTTGGCAAGCAGCTGCAGGCTGCGGTGTGACTTGGCATGAATAACATCCATGGCATCAGGTGCAGAGGGAGCCCCACGGAGGCTGAAGAGAACCACCAAATCAGACAGAATCTGTTAGTGCAGGGATTTAATTTTGCCCTGATTTACATCAGTGGTGGCTTCATTAACCTTTTGCAGACAGAGGATTTTGCTTCCGTTGTATTTCTTATTACCCTCTTTGGCCATAAATGCTTTCATAAAATATTTTTGCTGTCTCCATAGTTTTGGCTAGTAAGTAAATAACATCTGATTTGAAATAATTTCAGGGGTGGATTTCAGAGAATGCATAAATATTTGCCAGTTTGAACTCTCCAAAATCATTTCCAAGCGAGGCACAGTTGATTTTACTGCACGGAGTTGATATTTTCCCTTCAGCATAAATAGTTACATAACATTAACTTTGGTGTCTGAGTTTCAGAATTGTCTTTTTATTGTTGTTTTTGTAAGCTGAAGTTCATTGTAGAGGTTTGAAGTACTTTTGGAAAGTAAACAATACTAAAATAAGATTTCACTGACTTAAACATGATATTTAAAGAGAATTGCAAAGTGGTATTTTTCTTTAATATATTATCCTCACAGGAAAAAATCAAGCAGTCTGGCCTCATTACTGAATAAAGGAAGAACAACTATTTGAACTTCACAACTAGTAATTTTCTGCAATATATATCCTATTAATGATTTGTCTGTAACCTTTTCTATTATATGCATGCTTTCAAGAGCAAATTATATCATAATATCACCTAGAATTCCACCTTCCACCCATTGTGTATTCTTCAAGAAGTTGTTTCTGTGGCATATATTTCTTGTATTGGAGAAAAAATTCAAGTGGTGAAAGTGTGATTTTTAAGATTCTGTGGATTCAGGTGTGCATGGTTTATTGGGAGTTATTGATGGTCGAAGACAGTTTCTCTTGAGAATTTCATATGTGTCAGAATTAGAGATTCTGAATGTGATACTCAGATCAAAGCAAATTACTTTGACTTCTGGCAACTCTCATTTCATACAAACCCCACAAGATATAAAGGAGGACCAGAAGGAAGGCTGCTGTACACTTAAAATCATTTTTCCCTCTGCTCTCTTAAAGCAGCATGCAGATGTGCTGTGGTAGACACTGGATTTCAAAATCTGGTGGGCTCTGTGGATATGTCCTTTCACACAGGCAGCGTAATTTGTATTGAGCAATTACGGGAACTCTCTTGATAGTGGTACAAGTATAGAATGTTGGTTGGGAGCACCAAGTGATTTCTTTCATAAGAAGAAGTGTGAAGTGATTTGGAAATATTATTGTAATATTTGTCTTCCTTAATTAATACTAGCTTTGTAATGCTTCGTTCATGTGTTGCAGAGCAGACATTTCTCAGTGGTTTCTATAATTACGTTTCCAGCAATCTATAGAAGCACAGGAAATATCTTTAGAAATACAAACTAAGCCCAATGACCTCAATAACAGCTGGGTAGTTTTAATTTTATATTCCTTATGAATATGCCAAAAGAGTAGAACTGGTCATGAGAGAGTTTAATTTACAGATTATTCTTTTGGAAGGGATGGGAAATTGGCAAGCCACTGAAAATAAAACCGAAGACAAACCCTGTTTCCTTCTTTAAATAGTGCAGTTTTGTGACAGAGAAAAGCTAAATTCATTTAATTTATTAATACAGTATTTTACTTAATCAGAACAGCATAGTTGAAGGTGGAAGTATGTATTTTCAGAAATGTTCAGGCATTCTTTAATAAATAAAGTTAATGTTATCATTACTGGCAGCTCTCAGCAAAACTTTTATCTTTTTTTCCTATAGATAAGCACTCTTCTGGGAGATGAATACTGCTGCAGTCATATTGTGCTTTCAGTTAATGAGATGTGGGTTCAATTTGTTAGAGTTTTATGATAATGAAGCTTATAATTTACTGACAAACTGGCTTACTTTCAAAACATTCTCTTATTGCCATGACATTTTTTTATTTTCATCAGAAACACTTATGTGCAATTTAGGTGTTGATGGTAACAGATGTGTACATCCGTAGACAGGTAGAAAAACATGAAAAAGAGTAGAAAAAGAAGCCAGAAATGAAAAAAATGTATAATGGGGTGTAGCGTGGGGCCTACTTACCTGAGCTGTTAAAAGGCAGATACAGATTAGGAAACCCTGTTGCCGCTCCCAGATAGAAGTGTCATTAGTAGAATGTTGTTTGTTTCTTGTGTTTATTATGTTCCTCATGCCATGACATATTTGCAAAATTTTTGCAAAATCTGTGAAGTTTTCCCTGTGTAATGCTTGCTGAACACCTCAGATGTTTCCTTATGATATAAGCTACTTGCTTTCAGATGAGCAAGAGGTGAATCTACATCAATTCAAAATATTAAAATGTTATCCAAATATTCTTTGCTAAAAGCATTCAGAACTGTGCATGGAGATCAAATTCTTCAACTTCTTTTCTTTTGCAGCAGGTTTTTAATTTATTTTTTTAAAAGGTGTATTCTGAAACTTCACCAGGTGCTGTGCAACTGCTGCAGAATAACTCGGTTTAGTGAATTGATTTTGTGGCTAATGACAAGAGCTGCACTTTAACGTGGTTTTTCACTACTGTAATTCCAGTTTATATATGTAGCTGGGGCTCCCATTCCAGTGCTTGGCAACAAATGCAAGTTTCCCCTGGCATGTTTGCTGCTATCATGTACATATGTTTTATAAAGGATCTTATCTTTTAATGTATTAGAAAACAAAATATTCAAATTAAAAGGAAAAGTGTATTCTGGTTGGTAATAGGAAAGTTATTCCAAATCCATTTCATAACTATATGCAAAATAAGAGAATGTTCTCATGTATTCTAGCTCCTTTTTAGTCAAATGAAAAAGGTGAAAATAGGGGAAACACCCAAACATCTCCCTGAAGCTGTGAGGAATCTGATTGAAACCTCACTCCAAAGACTTTCCTACTCTTCTGGTGAATATTTCATTTCTAAAGATAGACCTTCACAGCGCCTCTAGATTTTCTACTTTCTTGTTTCTTATAATGCCAGGCTGTAAGCCAAATATTTCGCTTTATTGTAAAATGTTGTCTCTGAGTTGTGATTATCTACAGGTTTCTACAGCTCTTAGTTTTTATTATATATTTTTTGCACTAATGATATAATAATAAAGGTTAGAATAAAGACTGAGATTTAGAGTTTTTTAAGTTAAGTTTAAGCAATCATCATTTTATGCACTCGGTGCATTTATTGAAAGCAAAGAAACTACGTAGCAAATTTTAAGCATTCTTCTAATGTTTTATTAATTTAGTTTACAGAAGATTGCCTAAGGTGAAAGTCTGTTGACTAAGGCCTTTATTAGCATAATAAAGTAAGCACAGGTTTAAATAGCTGACAACTACCAAAACCTGCCTTTGCTGGGCTTCACTATGAGCCTACATTGTTCATGCAGATAAAGAAGTTAACGTAGGGATGTGAAGAAACTTTCCTGATGCAGTTAGAAACTTTGCACCTGTGAGGAAGTACATCTCCCAGTTATCTCGTTTAGCGCTTCATCCATTATGCAAGTCTGTCAGAAAGAGCTCTCTTCCTCCAGGGCAATTGATTAACATTGACCAGTTTTGCTTTAGTTTCTGTTCAAAGCAATGTAGCGAAATTAGCACCGCAATTATTTACAGTGGGTTGACTCTATTATTTAATAGATTCCATAAACAAATAAAAATAAAAATTGTTTGCATGCATTCAAATAGAACCATTTTTTAATTTGGTTTAGGGTTTTTCTTTTAGTTTATGTAGGAATTATTGCATTCCCCTTCCCAACAAGATAAAATATTCCTGTTGTTACTGGTCTTACTCATTGTAAAGGACCAGAGTTAGGGATTTTGTTGAGTAAACTTTGCGTAAGGGAGGGAATTTGCTAATGTGACGCAGAGGTAAAAGATTGAAATTGCCCTAAACTTTTGCGATGCTGGCCTGCTTGTTTCTTTATTTACAGTATTTCTAATTCTGTTCCGCATCTGTGCACACACCGAAAAGGATCAAATAATAATAAACATTCTTTAATTAAAATTTCAGTTTCATGACTGCTATTAAGTTCTCATTAGCATTTCTAGAGAGAGATTGTATTCAGCTGCCCAAAGGTCAGAAAACCTGCAGGTTAATTGACATTTTTGAATTGTATGTTAAGTGTATACATAACGAATATTTTGTAGGTTCGTGGACTGGTGATCCGGGGAGGGCACCGAAGACCTCCTGGCATGCTTTTCCTGCAAGGAACACAGCTTTTCCACCAATAATTTAAAAGTACAAGCCCAGATAAACAATGAAAGGCCTGCTGTGTTGATGAAAAGAATTCTTAATGGTCATTCTCCTTTAGTTGACTCTGTAACTAATTGATACATTTTTAATTGTAGCACCTCGGAGCTTTTAGGGCGCTGCTGCTTGCAGGCAAAGGAAATCTCTGAGGCAAGACTTCGTATTTCTTTGTGTCAAGATGATATAACTTTGCCTCAGGCACAGCCACAGGCTGCAAACACTTTGAATGTATAAAAAACAAGACAGATGGGCATCTATAAGTTCATTACCATTACAAGTTTGAGCATGGTTCTTTCTTAGAAACTGATTTAAAAAATACATGAAAATACATGATGATACCACAGGATTATAAATGCAGGCACAATGATTCTTAAAGAGTTTCTCTTTACAGAGTTAGTGATACTGTACTATGTATCTGCAGGCATGGCCCTAACAGACTTACGTATTTCAAGGAAAAAAAAGAAAAATAGACATGCATTTTGTTTAAAAATGAAGGCTGAAATTGATGTAGTATGGTCCATCTTGTTATAGCTTATGTTCTAGAAACCAGTGTTTTCCATATTTAATGTCTGATCTACATTTAACAGTTCCGGCACTTTGTTAAAGAATAACATAGGGACTCAGTAGTCCTGGTTTCTTTGTGCTGAAATAATACAACTAAGGTAAAAGGAACCTCACAGGAAAGAAACCCTATAGATTTAAATAGCATTGTCGCTTTTAGTTCATAATTGTTTGTATTACAGTATGCAATACCTGGGACTCCCACGGGTAGCTGAGGCAATATTATACCAGACAGTGTTTAAACGAGTGTCACTACCTGAAAGAACTATATTATACATAAAAGTGTTGTAAATTTGACTTTCTCAGCAACAAAATGGACTGAATATTTTCTCACCCCTTTCCCTGAACACTGGCCATGTAGCCATACATTTTTTATTCTTTTAGCTTCTTTTTCTTTCTGCTGTTGTTTTTAAAGGATTATTTTTAACCCAGACCTTTTCAGTAAAGTTAGAGGCCATGAAGTTCAACTCAGATGTGAGAATAAGCAGCCAAAATAGAAAGGAGTAGGAGCTGGAGCTGTGATGAGCTAGCAGAGCTGGCTTAACTGCATCCAAATGTGTAGGAAGAAGTGGTCTGAAGGGATAAAGTGATTACACCCTTTTCAGTTATACAGAAGGCTATACTAGTGACGAATCTAGAAGCAGTGTTGTTAACCTCCACACACCAAGCTGGTGTCCATGTCCATTCCCAGAATAGCATCAGGGTGTATATTTTTTTCAGATACAGATTAACATTCAGTTAGAACACAAAATCTTATGGTTGTTCTCCAAGATAGGTATTTCAAGATTGCTTTAAGGCTTTGTTGGTATTGTATACATTTGTACTTTAGTGTTCCCAGATTTCTTGGAGATGCTAGGAATTCATGTTACACAGCAATAGCAGAAGGATACGTATGTGTATATGTACAGCTCCTTTCTCCCTCTATGTTGTTAACACCTGGGCATCTCTCTAGGCGGTGTGGTGTTGATGACAGTTATCAAACTTGTTTACTTAAATTCGTTTGATTCTCTCCAGGCAACCAAACTGTACAGCTGTACAGCTGCACTGCCCCAAGAGCGGCTGCAGCAGATGCAGTGGGTTGACAGGCATGCCGGAGAAAAGGAAGCTAAAGAAAAGCCATGGGACTTCTCTTCAGGGAATGTGCAAGTTGCGCATAGAGGTAGACTTAGAAAAAGAAGTAGTTAGCTACTAGACAGGCAGTCTTTATGCGTAATTAACAACATCCTTGTTTTGAGACAGTGTCTCCTCTACTTAAGATGGAAATTGAGATAAGGAAAAGTCAAGGACCATTACATTTGCAGTCTGTTCAGGGTTATTCCATGTCTGTGTCCCCTCTTGGGGCCCAAAGACAGGTTGCCATAGTACATGAACACCTGATTTTGAGCTTTGGGAGACAAAACATATTTTTTTCAAAGACAGTTGTGAAAGACTGTCCAAGAGGAAAGTTTAGTGTTTTTTTGTTTGTTTGTTTGTTTTGTTTTT
>PPHD01000684.1:36025-55873 GCA_002909625.1 Bambusicola thoracicus
TTTTTTTTTTTTTTTTTTTTTTTTTTAATATGTGAATGTGAGGTTTAAATGCTCAGTTGAAGCAGCTAATTCTGAAATGTCCCTCATAATACCCATAGTACTCAGAGGAAGGGAGAAGCCCAGTTGTTTCTTAAAATGGCAGAAATAGATCTCTCCTTGAATGCTTATTCTCATAGTTATCCACAACTTAGGCAAAAGTCAGACTGTCAGCAAGATAAATGTGTTACACTGACTCAAATCATGCTGTAAATGATTGCACTAGTTTAGTGGGGAGGTGTGGGTTGGCGGGAAATTCACTCAAAATGATCACCCCTTTTGAGTGAGATTATAACAAATTCTACATGCTCCTTAAATTTACTTTGACAAAGTACTCTATTACAGAAGTCTGATTACTGGATCAAAGGAGTAATCATTTAATTATTTCTGATCACTTTCTCATACAAGTTCTAGATGACAGATTAGTCTGAGATTGTTTTGCACTGAGAAGTTTCTTCCTCAGCTTACAGCTGCTCTATCATATTTAGGTATGCTGGCTGTATTCAGAAGATGGAAAAGTTGCTGGAATCAAAATCTGTTTGCAGTCAGAAGAGAAATGAGGTGATTTTGCAAGGTGGCATGCTTTAATGGCTTTACAGCTTTGCTACTTTTTTCATTATTTTGCTTGTTTTGGAGTATACTTGAAGAATTCGAGTTTGGTGTCAGAGGGGTTTTACACAGAGTGCACACTAGGGGGAAGTATCATCCAGTACAGAATGTATCACAGATTTTGGGGGATCTTCCTGGTAGCCTAGCAAGTGAACTTTAGATTTCCACAGCTGCTTGAATGTAAAAATGAAGGAAAGCATTGGTTCTAAAGTGACGGTGTGTTCTGTTTTCTTCAAATGTTAATCTGTATATGGTGAAATTAACAATCCTACATACTTTATCCGTTTATCTGAATACTCAAGATGATGTTTCCTGAATATGAGGTAACTCTGGAGTCATCCTGGTGATTCTAGGAGGGGAAAGGGAGCCAGACAGCTGTCCACTTACCAGCATTCACAGAACAGTACTTCCCGTAGTCTTTTGCATTTTCATGTATTAGTTTGGCAATTTGATAACTCAAATAAGTGGATACAGAGGTCAAAGCACACTGTGTGCTTTAAAAAACAAGTTCTTCCAAGAATCGGGACCAAGGTAGGTTTTTCAGGTGCTTCCGGGGCTCTCTTTCAGATGCTGAGGTGAAGGCACATCAGAGCATGGTGACAACAGCAGCTTCATTCATCCTAAGCAGCATCTATGTTTGTCTTCAGCTTTCTTGTTTAAGTGACTGTATGATGCTTGGGATCAAGGAACTGATCCAGCCTGGAAAAAGAGTGTTTCCAGTTCCCAGATCCAGACCCTTGCTTGGACCCACAAGAGAGGTGTGCTGGTGGAGCATGCCTGCAGCAGGACAGGACTGAGCCACGAGGTGTACAAGTGTGTAAGCCTGAAAGAAGGTGGAGGTGGGTTGGAGTCGGCTTCCAGGACAGCAGCACTCACTGCAGAGGAAGAGGAAGACAGGGCATGGTGCCTGTAGATTGGTTGGAGTAGAGGTGGAGGGGGTTGGAGGGCAGGGAGGGCTTTGGCAGCACAGAGCCCAGGGACAGAAGGGAGTGGGAAATCACAGCAGCAGGAGTACTGCACCAGTAGTGAGAGAGGGTGAATATATCATGCAGAGGAGGCAATAGATGGTAGAAAAAATAAATAAGGTTTGAGAATTGCCCTCTTGATAAGAACGGTTAATCAGTAGGGCACTTTCTGGTCTGAAAGCTTCATGTGATTTACCTGAGATAAAAGACCTGAAGTGTAGCAGCTGAGGAGGACGTGCTCAGAGAATTCACTAAGAGGCTGGAGAGACTATTAGTTTGAATTGTGACAGGGCCCCTTCATCATTTTCATTCTTGCCATAAGACACATTGAGATAGTAATATACGTATGAAACTAATTACTGCTAGCCTAGCAGGCCAGACCTAGAGTACCAAGTGAAAACAAATTTTTGAAGGATCAAAATATTAAGAGATTTCAAAATGCCAGTGAGTTATGATGCTTGCCAGTTTTCAATATCAAGTAATGATAAAACCAAGTGACTGTAACAAATTATTTTGTGTCCAGTTGAATAGATAATGATCACTATCTATCTTAAATGTGACTGTGTTTAAAGTTTAGTGAGAAGAAGCTGTATTAACTAAGATGCCAAGGCAAATCTTGATTATGCTGTGCGATAATTCACCTCTCTAGTCATTTCATTTGTATGAAGGTAAAATTAATTGAAAATGATGAATTCCGTTCTTCTAGCAGCAGAAAACTTTCTTAGTTCAGAATGGACGTGTAGACCATTTGAAAATAATGCTTTTACTCGGGAGCTATTTTTCTCCTGATTAAAACCTTCTCGCAAAGGCCAGCGAAACACTAAGTCATGTTGTGCTGGGAAAGCAGGAGAAAGGGTTTTTTATTTCAGTAGGCAGGAGTCATTTGGACCTCTCTAGAAGCAACAGAGCTGGTTTTAGTTATTCCCTGAATGTGCAGGATTTTATGCTGGTTTGTTACCAAATGGAGAAGGTAGCAGGGTAGCACCCAGCTCTCTGGCCTCTTTGAAAGGAAGAGCTGTCTCACCACTCCCCAGACATTAAAAGACACCTCTGCAGAAAGTGCTGTTCATCTGGGTCGTACTTTTTATATTAATGCACACCCCTTCATAGCACTGGAAAGTAGTTGGCAACACATAAATATCCAGGATCTTGCCTGAAAAGATAATAACATTATTGGTGTGTACATCTTAGCCACTGTTCCTTTGAGAAAGGTGTTCTCAAAGTCATTGAAGAAGAATTTGAAATGATGTGTTTCCAGTAAAAGCCTTTTCTCTTGGAGAGTAATTTCAGGCATCAGAACATGGGATCATTAGGCTTTTTTTTTTCCTCTGCAATCACATTTTTCTCTGTATTATGCTACAGTGGAAATAAAGTGGTTTTGTTGTTGTTGTTGTTGCTTTAATTAAAGTGTTCTTGCATCATATCAAGCAAACTGGAACCATAAGAACCATAAAGATACTGGAAGTTTGTGTCCTTTTCTTTTTGAGATTGCTTAGGGGGAGTGGGGCTTTGTGTCTTTTAATGGATCAAAACAGCAATGAGAAATTCCCTTCATGCCTATTGATTTGAATTTGGTAGCCAAGAGAAAACAAACAGAAGCAGTAAGAGAAGCTATTGTTTTATTTGTTTGTTTTTAATGAGTAACTCGTATGTTGTTTGATACACATGACTATGGCTTCTGGCATGTGTAATTTATAGTGCAACCCTTCACAGCTTGGCTGTTTTCTGGTTAAAGACCTCTGCCTGCAAGTGTTACACTGTGTACCTATTTGCAGAAGAACCAGACTGTATGTTCAGGCAGTTTTTAGACAGCCCAGAGAGACAGCAGGATAAACATTCATATGCAGGCCTACACAGAGATGCCAAGCTGTAAGCGGAGAAGGCTCCCCGTGCTGGCTCTTGGGGCTGGCAGGTCCTGCATCTGAGGAGTCAGACATCCTGGCTCTGGTGTCATTTCTGATATGGAAAGTGTCTGCTGGAGGGAAGACTGAACAACACCGTGTTTAAAAATGTATAAAAACATCATTTGTTTGGGAAAGCTAATCATTAACAGGCTTGAATTGCTGTACTAAATGTGTTCCATCTTGCTACAATTTGCCTTCTGACAGAGGTTTATAGCAGACTCTTTGGAAACTGCACAGCAGGTACATGTAAAATAATGTTTTTATATCCCTCTTTCTCCCTGAGGTCAGATTTTGAACTGCCCTTCTCAGATACCCACTGAACCCTACAGAATGAAGTCCAACTCTCTTTTCAGTGATCTTTTCTGTTGGCAACCACTGGAATTGAGGATATCCTTATTATGCATGCAAATGGACAATCCCCACTGAAACAGGATAGACACCCTTATGCAGATCTTTGCATCTGTAGCACCTGGTGGCAGGGAGTTTCATAGCCTAATTGTGCACAGAGAAAGCATTTATTCAGTCATTTCAATTCAACCATCTTTCATTTTCATTAGCTTTCCTTTTGCACTTGCTTTATGATGTGTGTGGAATCGTAATGTCAGATCTATCTTCCCTGTCGTTTTGTTTTTGAATATGCCCTTTTCATGTCCTTTGTTATTTGTCTCTTTTCCAAGATAAACTGTCTAAGTCTTGCAGGCTCTCTTTGTGTGAGAGTTTCTCTATGCTTGTATTATTTTTATTGTCCTTCTTCAGTACAGCTTATAGCATTCCAGAGGAGGCTGAATTAGAATGTATTGCACATCATTTTCTGCTCATTCCTGATGCATCTTAATGTGATAACAGAGAATAGAGGCTCTTCTAAGCTTCCCATGATACAAAAAACAGATCCAAAAACCTATAAGGAGTGAAAATAGTTCAAATTCTTTCCCTCCCATTGAACTTCTTTATCCATTTCCCATTCACCCAGCATGGAAAAATTCCCCCAGAATTCTTCATAACCTTCTCTGAATGGGATCTGTTATTTGCATTTACTCCCTCATTGCCTATCCCCACTATCATTAATAAAAATATTAAAATTGGAATAAATATGAAACCTTGAGGCATTTTACTAGTCAGTATATTATACTTATCACAAGTGATTACCTAGCAAAATTATGATGCTTTTTGGATCATTAATCCTTTTTAATGTTTGCTCTATTACTCTATTTTATTGACAACTGACAAACAATATTTCTGGCGCTATGCACAAATTTTGTTAAATACAGGAAGAAAACTCCAATCCCTTCACAAACAGAACAAAATCTACTTGGCTAATCCTGTTGTTAAATCCTTTTTTACTTGCAGGGATGTTCTTAGTTTCATGACAACAAAATAAATTCTTTTTTGCATGCTGAAGCGAGAGTGCAAATTTCGCTCAAACATGGCAAACATTCAAAATGAAATCATATTTTATGACTGCACATTAGCACTGCCGCTCCCTTTTCCCTATAAAATACTGTGAATGGTATCAGATAGCTTTAGCTCCAGCGCAAGCTCTCAGCTGGCTTTTTTTCCGTTAGTCCATTTGGAAGGTTAAGCCCAAACGTGAGCCCAGAGGACCAGGATCATCGCTGCTGGAATCTAATAAGCTCTAGCTAGGTTATGGGTCTCTTAAATTAGCAAACAGCCCCGCAGCCTAACAATGCCACCTGTTTTTAAGATGGATCCTGCTGAATCCTGAATTCCCTTGAAACTGGCACCTATATGCATCCCTTGTTCCTGACAGATGGAAGCTGAGGGCTCCAGCTCCCTAAACACACTAAAGCAAAGACACTGTTTGCATACAAACTGTCTTACTATCACTAGGAAGAATTTGTGGTTTTCCTTCTTTTCTAAAATTAAACTCCAGCCCTCAAAAGGCAGAAGAAATGGCAGGTGAGGCCTCAGTCCTCTCTAATGAAGAAAACACTATGGTTCTTTAAAAAAAAAAAACAAAAAAAAAAAAGACAGTCCTCCTCCCTGGCAGCATGTCCTCTCACGCAGGGATGTGGCAGTGTTCCTGTTGCCTTGCCTTCCTTGAATAAAATTATGCAGCATATCACGTCGGATTATTTCTTATGTACACAAGAGATCTCTTTTGTCCTCAACTCAGCTATTTCCAGTCCCATCAGCCACAGCTGGAAAAAGAGCAGGGAGGCAAAAGGAAGTACTAGACAACAAGTGATCAGGAGAACGTGATACAGGTGCCACTGAAGTATTAGCTATACAAGGGAAACTTATATCTTCATATTGATCAGTAAAAATATTTAAACCTTTGTGTAGCTCACAGATGTCCAACTTTTTGGCTTTCCTGGGCCACACAGAATGAAGAGGAAATAAAATATATAATGTAATTAATGTGGATAACCAACAAATAGTTGTAATATATATTTAAGTGTTAAAAAAAACCCATCAACAAACACATAAAATTAGTTGGGTATTTCACCTTGCTTTTGTGAAAGGCATTAGTCCAGTTTGATGGCAGTGGTTGCAATTCCCAGTAAGTTCTCAAGGTGTTCATCAGAGATTTTTGATGAAATTTTACTCTTCTTGTTCTTTATAACGGAGAATAGCTGTTCACAGATGGACGTACTGCCAAAAAGAGATGACATGAATAAGGTGTGACTGTGAAGCAAAGGAAATCTTTCTCTGGTAAGATAGATCTCGTAAAAGCCTGGTAAAGAGACATGATCAATTTTTGAGTTGAATGTCCAATTTCAACTCTGTGTCGACTGAAAATGGAGATGCAAACATACCAAAAATTTGATGTTTTGTGGGGTTTTTTTTTTTTGGTTGTTTGTTTTGCTATCTTGAAACCTATTCTCAAATTCCTTTATCAAGACAGAAACCAGGGCTGCATGCTTTTTACTGTTCATCAAGCTGTATTTAGCATACAAAATGCATACAATTATTGTCATCGCTTGAGTTAGCACTGCCCTGCCTGTTCCCTGTGCCCTGGTTTCAGCCCAGACAGTGGTGTTTGCACACTGATATTTGGTTGTTGTGAGCGTTGGGTGTGTGCCCTGAGCCAGGCTGTGGGTCAGATATGCCTACTCTAGCTTTTTCTCTAAGTCAGGGACAATAAGCAAATCTTTATTCTACTTGGAATGCAGTGAACTGATGTTCCTGGCTAATCTTTTCTATAATCAAGAGAAGAGGTGGCCTGACAAGGTAAAAATAAATGTTTTTAATTCTCTTGATATATTTCACAATCACTTTCAGAAAGAAGGATTAGATTTAGAAAAACTCATCCTTGTTGTGTGGAATAAACCTGGCAGTTATCTCCTGCTCTCTTGCCTTACTAGCAGAGCTGCTCCTGGTCCTGAAGCCTGGTTGAGACCAAAGGTCCAGACAGGTCTGTGACACAACATTATGGGCTGTCAGCTCAGATGTGTCACTGTGCAGGTTTCACGTGCTTTGTGCCCTTTTGCTTTGTACCGAAATGCAAAGTGCAAGCGAATAGAAACTCTTAACAGCCTCCTTGTCACCTGCAATTCTTTGCAAATAAAGAGGAAGGCACATAGAAATGTGGTTACTTCACTTAACTGTGACTTAATAACTCTTTCAAAGATAGCTGTGCCTGAACTCTTGATACGTAATTAGCATAAGGTTTCCAGTAGCAGCTCATGGCTGTTTTTCTCTGAGAAGTAGAGGAAAGGATAATGTGTCTTTATTTTTCAATCACTCAAATTCCATACAGAGAATTAAACTTAGTAAAAAATAGATAGAAAGTTGATATCCTTTAGAAGTCATCGGGTATCACTCTCTAACCCATTTGAATTGGGCTTTAATATTCAGGCAGCTTTCTTTCTTATCCACTGTATACCTTTAAAATATTGGTTTCTAATGATATCTTTATGGAGTTTGTCTTTTTCCTTTTGGGATAGATAAACTTGGCACTACAAAGTAGTTATTTTACACCTGGCGGCTGCTTATTACATTTTCCTTTTTAAGGCCACTAAGTATGCAACACCTGCTTTGTTTCTTTCTCATTAATAAGATAATGACACATTCTGTTGTGGCTCTCCAGTCCCTCAACAAACACTTTTTTGAACTGGATCATCAACTGCTGTGAGCTCATTTCTAAATGAAAATTGCTTTCCAAGTGTTGAAATTCATTATCTCACTGCAGTGAAAGAAAACTTAAGAGGTAGCTGGATTATATTTGAATGTAAAACCCAATAAACTGTGGTGTAATTCAGCAATTCCATTCCTGCCACTGGGAGTCATAAGGATTTATGTATAACTAAGCCAGAACCAGGGCAAAAAAATAATAAATATATTAGAAGTAAAATAAAAGAATGTTGATGCCTGTCTAACCTCAGATAAAAGAAGACAATAAAGATTTTAGTGGTGCCAGAAGAATACTGCTTCTTCAGGATGTCTTATTTGAAATCATTTCTGCCAAAAAAAGATACTGCATGGAGGACTACTCCTCTAACAGGGAAGGTCATTCTGATCTTGCAGAATAGAGGAAGTTCAGTGTTTAGTCTCAACTATTGTATGTACTTTACATCAAATTAGTGTGTCTTTATCACTTTTTCTTCACTCTGTCCACATGAAATTTGGATGGTTAGTCTGCTGTAAATGAACTTTACAGTATTCAGCTGAAAAGTAGGTTTTGTTGTTGCTGTTTTTTTATTTCATTTTCTAAATAAATCCAGACAATTTAAAGATTGTGAAGTGTACATATGATGCTCTTTTATCTTTTATCTTACCAGAAAATGCATAAAATATAGGTAACAAATATTAATATTGTTTAAAAAGTGTGGCTTTAAAAACGATCCTAATTCATATATCCCGTTTCTATAAGGTTTTTTGCAAGTTGAAAATGTGGAAACTCTTGGAATGAAGTAGGATCAGATCCAAAGAGTTGAAATAATAAAAATGGTAAGGATTACCTACAGCCTCAGGGTGCTTACTAGCAGTAAGTAACATTAATGTCAATAACCCCTTAGGCAGGTGAAAATGGAATTGTAAGTGGTGTGATGAGAGGCCTGTATTACTAATAAGTTCGTGTCTGGGTGCACTCGTGTTTCTGTGTAGCTGATGCAAATTATATGCATATTTTTATTTATTAGTGGCTTCAGATACAATTAATTTTTCTCAAAAATGGAGGAGAATTTTAACTGGATTTCGTAAGAGGGGACAAAGAAGAGTGACTATTAAGGAAAGCAGAAAAGTTTCTCTTGTTAACAGTTTTCAGCAAGTGGTGTTTTTGGTGAAATATGCTTGACATTCAAGCTGTGATGCACAGATACACTGTTATGTCAGTGCTGGATCTTGGGTTGCCTGCTGTTGGAATTCTGAATTGTTGTTTGGTGCTCCACATTCATGCTCTAAGAACATGAGTTACTCGGCCATTTTTACGGCAGGGATGGTGTGAAGCTGTGCTGAGGTCTCCCCCTTCCATTATTTTCCTCCTTTCCCTCTCTCTCTCATTTTGAATTCACTTGGCAAACTGAATCTGCAGAAGAGGGAACAAGTCAATTCAATGTGTCTGATGAGTGCAGACAGCTCGGCAGTAATACCAGGGCATCTGTACATTCTGCAATCATGAAGTATCAGGACCTGGATCAGAAAAATGCTTTTTCTCGGATGTTGTCTTTCAAAGTATGACATGTGAAACTGCAGCTCCTATTTCTCAAGTTCTCCAAGGCAAGAGGAAATATGTAAAAATGGAGGATAGGAACTAGTGATTTTGCACTGCTGCACATTTAACCCACACAGATGTGTTTACTGTGACATGATATTTGTGATCTGGTTTGAACAAAGATAGCTCTAGGAAATCAATACAACTATCGGGGTTTTTATCAGCTGGGGATCTAGTTAGTAATCCAAGAGATATTAAACTCAGGAAGATAGGGCAGCTGTGACTGTATGTTCAATTATACAATTGCATATAGTGTATAAAATGCTGATGTTGTTACCAGGTACAAGGGGCAGTCATTGCTCGTGCTTTGGCATGCAGTGTTAGAGTCTGCCCTTCTCTCTTGTGAAATTTCAAGTCAGGAGAGCAAGGATAATTTAGAGAACCATTGACAGCTCTTATTTTAACGTCTTCACTGTAAATATTTATCTGTCACTATGACATTCTAGTCATATATTCATCATTTACAGATTTGTAACAGTTGGTAAAATAGTCTTTACCCTCTGAGAGCAAGTGCAGACACACAAGGGATCTGTACTGTACACAGGAATCCTGTTGGGAGCTGCAAGTATTCCATATCTTCTGCTTTTCATGGAAGAAAATATGCCTCATGCTTACTAGTAGCTGTAAGCCATTGTTACAGCTGTTGGTGAGATAAGATAATTACGAAGGCATTAACAAAATGCATGCAAAATTAGTTGTAGCTCACAGAAGGAAAGAGAATTCAGGAAAATGTTTAGAATGTTAATTTACAGTCAAGCCTGTCATGACTGTTGCAAAGAGAAAATACTAATGAAGGGTGAATGTGTCAAAAGATGTAGAAAGAAGAAATGAGCAATTCATTTGAACACAGTAAATATCCAAACAAGTTATTTCAGACAGATACATTCAAATGCCACAGCCATGAAACAATTTTATTTCTGAGTGCACATGTGGACATGTGCAATTCAGTAGTAAGAAAATCTGGAATCAAGTTCTTCTGAGATCGCCCATCACCTCAAAATCTCCACAATGTATTGATTATAAAACTTTCACCTTCATTAAATACGTATAATTTAAAGTCAGATCCGAAGTATTTCTATGAGGTTTCACTGTCTGCATGCAGGATGCTTGCTTGTGGATATGAAAATTCCTACATGTTGCTAAGCCACACAATGAATATGCCTCTGGACATTTTCTAAATTTTTGTCCATTAATAGCAATCACACCAGATGTACTCTAACATTAGGAGCATCTACTAACACAGGAATTTATGTGCAACCAGACAGTATTCAATCTAAGCAGAATCCTCTGCTACTTTCATAACTTTCATTTTGAGAATAGTAGAAATTCTTGCTTTTGTTTTATTGATAAGCAGAGTATTTTGATTTCCATTACAAAGGTCAAAACCGTGTAAAGTAGGTGCTTTTTTGAACCATCTGAACTATTTTGTTATGAATACATCTTACACAAATGTAAAAACAAATACTCCGTTGACTAGGAAACCTGTTTGCTTGTTCTAATCCAGTGTGAATCTAGTGCCATTTGGGAATTCTCCCCTGCAATTAATTATCATATTGAGAACCTTTTGTAACTCAGCACAGAGATGCATTCCCACATGATCTCTAGGAAAAAAAAGAAAGGGTAATATGCCAAGAAACTAAAAAATATTTTGCTAAATCTTGGAATTTTTGCTGAGATGATAGGATTTTACGTAACTGCAGAGAAGGGCTATAACAATTAATTACATGATCACTATCTTATGCATTTAAGTATGATCTTTGTGTAGCATAATACATTACAAATACTTAATAAACTGATTTAAATGATGCAGTGACTTACTACTCTGTATGACAAGCATAGACAGCAGCTTGAGACGCTTGAGCTTTTTTGCCACGGCTCTTTTCTCTGCCATCATTTTACAGGTTCAGTCTGCTTCCGAGTGCTGCACCGTGGTATACAGAACTCCAGGTTATTATGCAGCACATAGACGGTTGAAAACTACAAGAAATCATTTTGCCAGTATGTCCAGCTCAAGTTCTTCTACAAATCAGTCGTGGTTATCAGGCTCTGTCATACTCAGATAGTGGGTATGACTGCATATTCAGATACTTGAAGATGTGAATATTTAAATAATTTACCAAATAATGAATTTTTGACAGTATTTACTTTTCATTCCATGGTGCTGGAATACCACAGACTTCTCTTTTGTATGCACTTACGACTTCTGTTAGGCTGTGTTGCTTTAATGTTCTCACATGCTGTTCTTGAATTTTTGATTTGTGGCTTGTACTAAGCCACACACGTTCCTTGACATTTCTAGAAGTTAGACTGACTTCTGGTCAAATATCAAACTGGTGTTTAGCATGTTCAAACACCTTATTGGTAGAATGCAATTTGGACAGCTTCCCATTTAGCTGAAAGTGCATTCCTGTGTAAAGTTGACACCTCTAAAACTAAGGCAAATGGTAATACAGAAGGAAGGAGTGAACTGAAGCAGCTCAGCTTCTGAGTAGTACTTCCATGCTTTTTTTTTCCTGACACACTAGTCAAGTATCTTCACATGTGCAAGTTTTATAAGTGAGTTTGAGAAATTTAACGTGAATTATGTCAGTATGTGTTCTGTGAATATGCAGTATAGATGAGTAAAAATCCATACTGTACAATTAAATTAAAATAACCAGAAGTTTGTGGAAGAGAGAAGAACTCTTCTGAAATGTCCTCTAGTCAGTGATTTTGATGTTAATTGATAAGTAACCTCAAAAATATCATAAGAATATGGTAGCAAAATTAGGAACTGGTGATTTTCATTCTGCTCAGCATACACAAGCTAAGATCTTGTGCATGTTCTCTTACTCATTTTTGGTCACAGAAACACCAGATTTATCTTTGTATATCTTACTTCATGAAAATGTTCTCTATTCATAAAATTACTTTAAACATTCCATGTCCTACTTCCTTACCAAATAGAATAATATGGGAGTAACTGTTAGAGTGCTGTATCTCCTTTGGAATGTAGGGAAACGGTACCTGTGGAAATGCTGTTTAACTGTAGAGATAGAACAGTTTACAGAAACCATCATGGCATATCATGACATTCCTACAGTGCTCCAAAGAAAAATATGTTCAGTACAGGTATTTAATATGTGACCACTTTTAAGAAACATACTTTCTAATGTGCATTTCAGAGCTGATAGTCATGTATCAGTTAAGTTCATTTGTGACTCACAGGTATAATAGTACAGGTATGCAGAGTATGTCTCCAAGTCAGAGCATACAGAAATTTCTTATCTTTACTTGTGGATTGTGTATGCATAATGCAATGCGTTCTTGAAAATGTGTATAACAACACTACATGTCTCATGCCTCAGGACAGGGAGAAAAAGAAAAGCCTAGTGCTATAATGCATACCAAAATAAATCAAATTATTTATAAAGAAGATTGAAGGCAAATTATTTTCTCCAGGTTTTTAGCATAAATCATTCTGCTGAAAGTACTTTGCTCACATACCTTGAATTTATCTTAGTGATACTGGCACAATTGCTTTTGTTTTTCTAGTCAGCTGCTCTGTAGCACTTTCTGGATTTTGTTCTGAAAGACATTTTCAGATATTGTTTTGAGAGAGATTGTAATCTGACAGAATGGAAATAAAGGCAGCTGGCAAGACTCTTCTTCAAATAACCATGGCCAAGAAAGTCATTAAAGCAAATTAAAAACCAAACATGGTTTTCTCACTTCTTTACTAAATGCCACGGTTATTCTGAAAATGGACAAATAGAATCTCAGTCAAGCTGTCATTATGAAGAAGAATGGACAAGTTATAATTTGAATGCTAATCAAATTCTTATTTATCAGTCTCAGCTGTGCTGGTTTGGTAGGCATATGCCAACGAATTTAACAAACATTTCTTTTTCCAAAGAGCAAAGCCTATGTTTGTTTGTCTTCATAAGTAATTTTTAATGCACACTATTAAAGAAAGATAAAATAAAATGATTGGTCTTGCTGAGGGCATAGTTTGTTACACAGTGCTGACAGAATGCCTGTGCTATATCTGAAAAGACAAGGTTTGATGGTAAAACCAGTCTGGGATGATCAGGATAGTATTTGTTTGACATCTCCCTCAGGTATCTAAAGGGGGGAAAAATGGTGATGATTATAAAGACAAGGAATGCAAGAGTTTAGTCAATGTCTTGAAAATGTGTAGATGTGTAAATATGTATTGAAATTAGAGCATCCTACTGATTTTTGTCAATAATGTGTTCTATTGATTATAGCGTCACTAAAAATACCAGCTGAAAATCTGAAAGTTAATTATGTCTAGTAGCCTGACTTGAAGATTTCTAGTCCATCTTGAGGTTCTCATGTCTGTCTTGATTTCCAGTGAAGTTCCTATAAAATGCTGTCTGTAATTCCTCCTGATCACTTTGCCTTTCGTCAGATTAGAAGTAGTTGTGATGTGTCCTTTGAATATAGTATGTATTTTGCAACATGTAGATGTTACTTTTGTGCTGTAGTTGAAATTTGCCTTGTGTTTGGAGCTTAGCCTAACCCTAATAGGACTGGGGAGGCAGTTTAGTGCCACTAGTTCTAGTAAAAATTAATGTTTCAAAGTTTACAAGTTCCATTTCTAATGCGATATCCCCATTGACTAACATGATAGAGCTCAGGATGATTTACAATCACTGTTGGACTTGAGAATGGTTCCCAGAAGTCAAAGCCCAGTAGTACTTCAATAAGCCACTATAAGAAGATATTTTATTATTATGACTTTAAATGTCCTGCAGTGTACGGCAATTCAGATATAAAATAATTAAAGGCAATTAAAGACCATTATGGTAAGGATTACTTTGTGCTAATGACAGACTGACTTGCAGAATAACTTCTAAAGTCTTTCAGGGAATATGATACCTAGTCAAGGTGGGATAAGGAGCACATCTCTGAGATTTGTGTACTAAGAAGTCAAAAAAGATGAGGACATTTTCCTTCACTGCACTCTGCACTTCTTTATGCATGCTCTCTTCTCCCCAGACTGCACCATTTCTTATAATTAATTAAAATTTTGATTCATTAAATAAAGACATTTATAATGCAGAACTTTCTTCAGGAAAATGTATTCCTAAACACTTCAGGAAAATAGAGATTGTGTTTTGTGTTTTGCTGCTGATTTTCAATGACATTGTTTTATGAAGTGTATTAGGATTACTAATGACAATTTTACAACTCTGTCAGAAAAAAAAAAAATAATAAAACAAGTCTTTACTTTTAGATATGATTCAGTAACCCTTAGGAGTCAGTTAGGGAAGAAGGCAATCAGATTAGATTGCTGTAAAAATTCCAAGTCTTGAACACTTGGGATTACCATAGCTACTCCTAATTTATCATTATTGTATGTGGAAATACTGCATTATCCATGTGATGTGACATCTGCCCTTCTGTGAAAGAACATAAACCAATGGAAAATTCTGACCTGTAGTACTGCTCCCTGCAAATGTAGATTAGGACATGATATCTGGCTAAATGCGAGGCACATTAGAAATTCAGTATTATAAATTCAGTATTATATAATAGTATATATAAATTATAAATTTATAGTATAGTATTTCTATATAGTATAAATAAATGATCTGACATATACAAGACTAAGTCTTGTCTGCCTGGTTACAGCGATACTCTATACCTTCTGCTTCTGCCCAAGAGCCCTAAAAATTTAGAGTTTGTGCCCAGTATGTGAAAGCTTCGTTTCAATTCACTTCACATTTTATATCACTGGCCACCACACAGTTAGTAACTGCTTCTTGACCCTTCTTACGTAGCACAGAAAAGCATGAAGAAGAAACATGAACAGATGTGATAGCACAAAAAGTTTCACATTCTGCTCTATATCTGAGCTACCCCTTGGCAGGCTGTTGCCACGGGTCTGTCTCTCACAGTAGTTTACTCCACAAGAATCTACTCCCAAAGTTCTCCAAACAAATGTTTTTTATCTTTTATAGAAAAACCTGAAATCCAGCAGGAGAGCTGTACAAATGTTAATGCATCCAACCGCTTTAATATATTACCACTGAATAGAACTCAGTTTTACCAATGTGAATGTACATCACGTTGCAGGAACCCCAGTGCACATTCATGCTGGAGAAAATAAGACTTCTAAAACATCAACATGGGAAATGAAGTTAAAAAAGAAATTGTTGGTTCACAACAAATGTAAATGTTAATGCAGTTCTTATGTGAAATGTAAAGACAAGCATTTCATTTAAATATTACCCTTTATGTGAAAATAAACAGATTTGCTTGTGATTACTTTGTAGCAGCCTTAAAATAAAGTGATTGCTTCTCCTCTGAGATGAAGCTTTTCAAACACAGGCGGTAATAGCTAATCCCTGCAAGTGGGGAATAATTGCAAATTTTAACAGCACTTTTGAGGAGGACCTGTATATGAAGAAGTCTCTTTGGAATATTTTTGCAGTCTCAAAAGAAAGAACTATAATTTCCAAAACACTTTATGTAGTATTAATGGCTGACTCCTATGGAATAAAATTATTTCTGTATCCATAGTGGGGAAAATGCAAAACTGTGACAGAGAGCAGCAAATTCATAAACTTCTAGAAACCATTATTCAGAGTTTAAAGGTGTGAAGCCTTCAGTACAGGAAATGTTACCAATGCTAAAAAAAAAGATAAATAAGGAAGCTGTCTGCATAAAAATTTTGAAGCAATTGAGACTATTTCCAAGACTTCTCATTGATGCACCCTTTATCTAGTTTTGTGCACTACTGTAGAAAGTGTATCTGCTACAAAGTCCTGTACATTCTTATATCTCTTCAGGATTTATATCATCTCCTGGAATGGAAAAACAAAGACAGTGTTTAAGGGTCTAAACATAATAAAACAGAATACTGATGGGAAAAGGGTTAGACTATCTAGTTTTGTAGATGAATCAAAGTGGAGCATTACCGTACTGAGTTAAAAAGCAATACATGTAAACCATTTAAATTGCCACTATGTCAGCCACAACAGCTCTGTCCCTAGATCATGACACCAGTATCCAGTTCTTACAAGACTTCTCCAGAAAGTCTTCTCCTTGTTTCTTACAGTCATGATTCTGGAAGCTGATTGTTTTTCTCCTACTGAGGAAGAAATGGGGATCAGAAGCAAATGCTTGATTCAGTGTCACTCCCAGCACGAGAACATGTGCTCACCACTACAATCACAGTTAAGGGGAGGCTACAGTAGCTGAAAGAATCTCTATGTATCTGATACATTTTATATTTTCAGATAGATTTCAACTTTTTTGATCTTGCTTATATGCAAAACAAATTATTATTTTCTTTATCCTTTATTAATTCAATGACAAAGAGAAAAATCTCTTCTATAATAAGAGAATTTGTTTAATATAATCTAAACATTCCACTGCTATATTTATTTGGTTAATTTGATACCAGTTTTGTGTTAACATCTTTTGTACACTAGGCTGCTTTACAGTATTAAAGGCAAGGCTAAATCAGCTTTGAAATACCTATTCTTAAATTGATAACTGCAAGGTCTCTAGTGAAGCTCTTCAAGTTCTTCCGGCTTACACTTGATTTGCTTTAATAAGGGTTATGGGGAAAGAAAAACTATTGAAACTCCATTTTAAAATGCCTGGCAACAGACAGGTGGAAAAGACTTAGAATTACTATTTTTCATTACTGAGGGCCCCTTAGGACTGCACTGGAAAGAATCCTGTCTGCCCCAGATAAGAGTCTCCCAGCAGTTTTATGTGCCAATCAGTTGCGCTCAGCAGCCCGGAATCATCATATTGCAGCTATTGAATAGTTCCAGACCATATGCTCAGAAGGATGGGGAATGTGATATGTGTCACACTTCCAAAGAATGATGATGAAGAGCATTAATATGCTGATGAAGAAAGAGAGGAAAAAAAAGTGAGAGAAATCTTGACGCAGCACACTCACCTGTGTTACAGAGCTTGACAGCGATGTTGTGCTAACTCTTCCATTTCGTATATAATTATAAGTTTGAGTTACCATGAGGTCTATATCAGTGTGAATTGCTGGGTCTCTTTCGCTCTTCTCCTCTGCTAGTATGTTCTCTATTTTGATTTTTAAGTGATAAAATAGTTAAATCAGAGCCCAAATAGCTACTAAAAAGCAATTAACATTTTATCTAGCTGGTAGCTTGAAAACTACTTGCGTGCATTTGGGGTCTAATTACAATAAACACTGAGCATTGAACCAAGTATTACTCCATTGCTGCTGCATAACACTCTAGTTTCTTGGAGGAGGAATTCTGATAAAGGATAAGAGAATGGGAAAACAGTGAGGAAGTGTATTGTCGTATATGTTGTGACTTTGTTTCTCTTTTCTAAAACAAATGCAGTGGTGTCATTGTGCAACATGCAGTATGGTAGCAGATAGATTAATGAAAAGTCATTCCCAGGAAACTAATCCTCCAGTAACTTTTTTTGCTACCTGACCCAGAGATCTTTCATGCACAAAACTGTAAAGCAAACTAAATTCCACTGACTTCTGTATTCATCATGGACTTTGTTTACCATTACTTCATGTCTTTGTTAAATGCTTCTAAATTCTAAACTGCATATTGGGGTAGCAGAAATGTAATATGAGAAGAATTTCTGATCCATTGTGTAACACAAGAAAACAAAGCTCTAGAATTGGCTGCACAAATGAGTTCCTTTCTTCCGTTACAGGCAATGCACCCCTTGAGGATGCAGGGAAAAGCAAGCAACCTGAAGAATAATTTTAATTTAAGCTACACGTATTAGTGTTCTCCTTTCACTGCTGTAACCATTCCTATGGGGCATTTGTCATGATCCATGAGCCAGTATAGTGGTAGGGCAATGGCCACTCCTATCATTCTACATGCGGACGTCATGGCTGAGGGAAGAGACCCTCTCCCATGGCTGGTTGACTTTCCTCACCTTTGTGAGAGAGGCATTTGCTTTCTTTTGTAGGCACTGAAGTGCCTCCTCAGCCCATGATCTCTGACACCTTTGCTTTGATTTGCTATTTGTTAATAAAGTAAATAATTATTTCCCAGTAAAGAAAATGCTATGATTCACAGTGTTTTAAAGTATATATATGTATTTAATGATCTTCTCTGATATCTTTCTGGCAACAATTTTCCATTATATAGACATAAATACATGTGCTAGGATTGTGAAGCATAACAGATTGTACAGTGTGATTTTCTATTATACTGAAATCAAATTCGGAGCTTTTAAGAACTGAGCTGTCTGCAGCCTGAATAGACATTTCTGGGAGGATGCTTGTATTTTTTTTTGTCCTTGTAACAAAAGTCACTGATTAAGAATGTGTTCAATTGTTATGAGATAAATTATGGGATTCTTCACACTTATTAATGTCATCCCCTTGACTTTCTGATTACTCACAAATTTTCTTTTTCTGTGTTCCAAAATATAACTTAATTTTATGTATTTTGTTTTAGTCTATGTGAAGTCAAATTTCAGCTTAGCAAAACTCAGTGAATGTAGCTATGGATTTATAAAGTAGTATGCAGATTTTTATTTTTTAAATATAAAATCTTATCATGAGGTGGTTTCTTCAAAGTAGCATCTCCCTTTAATTTATGATCATTATAATTTGGTTGTTATTCAGTCAAGAGATGCCCAAATGCTCATTTTGGAACAAAAGCTTGAACCAAAAGCCCGCAAAAGAGTAAACCACATGTGCATTGATTTAGTTTTTTTTCTGAACTGTGCTTGTAGCATTTAAGAGAGGCAGTCTATTCAGGAGTGGTCATCTGTTCCTTAAGATACTATGATTAGGTTGTTTATTTAAATGATGAATTAACTGTGTTGGCTTTATTTTTGTGGATTATTACCAGAGTAATAAGACTGTATTATAGTGACAGAAGAAGGGCACCATGACTTTCTGTAGTGTATACAAGATATCCAGAAGTGTATGTTGCTTGCCATCAATATAGCTGAGGAAATACTTTTGCTCTTCTACTTCATTTTTTTTTTGTTTGTTTGTTTTGTTTTTGGACTCTAGTATTAATTGATGAGAACACCTTTCTAGATAGAATGAACTAAAGTTGTCTTTAAATGCAATTGGTACAGAAATTATACAGTCTTCTACATCACATAGTTTAGAAGAAAACTTGGTAAAATAGGTTTTTCTGACTTTAACTTCTTTTCAACAGTGTTTACTTTTCTACTCAGCTAAATTCCTTGTTTTTATCTTTGAGCACACTTGAAAAATCAGTTTAACTCTTAGGTTCTCACTGCTGCACTAGCCAATTTCTATTTCAAACCAGTGAACAGTATAACCTATTCGTTACTGAACTGTTTTGGGTCTTCTGTTAATTCAGATGTGGTAGTTCACAGAATCACAGAATCACAGAATGGCCTGGGTTGGAAGGGACCTCAAGGATCATGAATCTCCAACCCCGCTGCCGGGCAGGGCCACCAACCACCCCATTTACTAGACCAGGTTGCCCAGGGCCCCATCCAACATGGCCTTGAACACCTCCAAGGACGGGGCATCCACAACCTCTCTGGGCAGCCTGTTCCAGCATCTTATCACTCTCCTGATAAAGAACTTCCCCCTAACATCCAACCTAAATCTTCCCTCTTTCAACTTAAAACCATTCCCCCTTGTCCTGCTGTTATCTACCCTTTCAAAGAGTTTACTCCCTTCCTGCTT
>PPHD01000685.1:0-19078 GCA_002909625.1 Bambusicola thoracicus
TTTTTTTTTTTTTTTTTTTTCCAGTAAATGTATTTCCTTTTGAACTAGTGCTTTATGTCTTCCTGGTTGTCTAATATTAACTATTATTTATGTCTTCTTGTGTTTGGGAGTTTAAAGCAACAGCCGGAAATTACATTTTACTGAAAACCAGTGTATTACAAACACCAACCTACTAAAGTTAAACGTCATTAGATGTAATTTGCTCAAATGCTAAGTGTATTTCAATGAAGCCACTGTAAGGAAACAAGTAACCAGACTCGTATGTAGTCCAGTTTTCTTCTTTATTTCCTTCTCATGTCTGTGTATGCTATTCTTTCTTCTTCCCCACCTTACATAACAACTTTAATATTGTGTTTGATGTTGTACAGAGAGAAAAAATCAGTTACAGCTTCTGCAACGGTTGGAACACCCCTCTGTTACATGAATCTAAGATTTTTGTGTTAACCTTAACACCTGTATACACGTGATTGCTTAAAATGTCTGCATTTTGAAAGGGTGTTTGTTCAGGTTCAGAAACAACATGCAGTCAGACAAATTATGTCATTGTTTTACTCTATCCCTCTTTTGTTTTTGAAGGTTAGTGTAGATTTGTTTTCTTCGTGCTTACCAAATTAACTGTTCTGAATTAATTTGTGAGTGGATTGGCCACATTAAAAAAGAGTGGCCAATCAAAATTTATATGAATTCACATTCTTTTTCTTCTATTGTAGCTAATACTAAGGTGCAAGAGTTTTTTAGAAAACATATATATGGTAAAAATATGTTGGTTTTTTTTTGTTTGTTTGTTTTTATTTTGGTCACTGTTAATGTTGTTTTTGCCAAATAGCTCCATAATGCAGCTGTATTTTGTACAGTAAGATGCTTACCAGCTCCTCTCCCATTTTAGGAAAAGCCAGTTTGGAAAACAGGTAGTTGTTAGTTCTTAAAACGGTACGCTGTCACACGTTTTCTTGAGACTTTACTGACTCTTTTGTTGTGTGGACACTTTTGGACATTTCAAACTTCCGTACTCAAAATGGATGTGGTAACTATGACTGCAAAATACCCTCCTCCATACCCAGTCACGTCCACCATTTCTCTTAGAATTTCTACATTTATCCTTCTTTTTTTTTTACTAATAACATATTTTTATGGTGTGCAGATATTATTTCCAAATTAAATGGGCTAATTACAGTCTTTGGGTATACACATACATACATACATACACACACACAAATATATATATATATACACAAAAATCTAATTTTAACAGTGTTTTCCTAAAAAGATTTAAAGAACTAAGATAGCATTGAATTCTAAGGGCTGGGAGGAGCTGAATTTCTCTGAGAAGAGTGTTTTGCTTTTCAGTAGGAGTCCACAAAGAACAAAATAAAAGCATTCAAAGACTTGCTAGGCATGTCTCCATGAAGACTGAAGTACTATGTGCAGGGGCAGGCAGCATTGTAGAGCTACACTGCCTAGTGCACTGCTAACTATTTACACCTTTCACATCGAAAAAGATCTGCTTGAGAACAAAAAGAAGGAAACCCCTTACCATGTGTGCGGGTGCTGATTTTTCAGCTCGGCTTCACTGTAATCTGCTTCCTTGCTTGGTACAACCCATTTTGTATGGCTGTGTGGCCTTTCAGTGAATAAACTCAAATCAAAAAACATGGTAAAGAGCTGTTTTCCTGGATCCCATGGTTCATGCCTCGCCAGTCCTGTCCTTTAGGTGGATTAATCGGGGACGTACCCAACCTCTTATGAGCACCGTTCATGTGGGTTTGCTTTTGTGTTTTGAGTTCAGTAAGGAGTTGAATTTTAAGTTCTTTTATATTTCTCTGTTAACTACATTCTGCATTGACTTACTCTCTTTGTTCATTTGTAACTAAAGAGAAATGTAAAAGCAGAGAGTTAGCGGAACTAAACTCAGCTTGGCTTGATTAGTCAGACCCTATTGCAAACAGCGGTACTGTAATTGGGCAACATAATTTTATTTCTTTGCAGCCTGTATTGTTGGGTTTTTGGTTGGTTGGTTTTTTTTTGTTTCTTTGTTTGTTTTTTGCTATATTTTAATTGTTAAGATGATAGAGAAGTTTAAGACATGACATACAGGACAAAATACTTTTTTTTTTTTTTTTTTAGTTATTATGTGTTTAAATCATTTTGGGGAAGTTACTGAAATTGTTGCTTAGGATATATGTATCTTGTATGCATAGTTTATATTTCTACTTAAAAGAAAACAATTATAAGATACAGCAACAAAATAAAAGCTGTTCTTACCACAGTGTTATCTCTAGACCACTTTTCTTCAAGTTTTCCATATTCTTGTCTTTTTTTTGTGTGCCTCACTTCCTTATTGCTCTTCTTACATAACAATTTTAATATTATAATTGATATTTTACAGCCAGGGAAATTCAAGATGTGTCAATAAAAGTGGCATCTTAATGATTTTAAGGATTAATGTTTGCCTTTTTTATGTTGTGGAGTCTGGAAACATGCATTGATATTTTCTTTTCCATAAATAGTTAGGCCAGTGCAAATTATTCCTGTGCTGAACAGGGGATAACAAAGTATGAACCCACCTTCGACTGTCAGTTATAGTCTGCAGTCTCTTGTCTGACTTAAAGGTTCTTAATAACATAGATGTCTGTCATTTTTGTAAACAGAAAATTAGGATGTTCATTTAATGTCTGTGAATGCTATGTACAAGTCCAAATCAGTTTTAAAAAGCAAATGCCCAGAGTGAAATAATTGCTGGTTTGACTTGAAGATCCTTCCTAAAATCAGCAATAATTCTTTCTTGTGGAGGAATATCGGAATTGGCACCTGTCTAACAGAGACCTGTGCTCATTTCAGCACATGCAGTTCATCATATCCAATCCAGACCTTTGCCGTGATAGAGAATAAGGAAATTGATGCAGACTGTTGCATTCACCTTTGTGTGAGAGTTACTGTTGTTGGTCATGTTTTCTGGGAGGAAAAAAAAAAAAGGAAGAAACTAATACCTGTAAACATTGCATGTGTCATCTAAGCGTTCATCTGATCAGGCACTTCTTTAGAGTGCAGGGACATAGTCGTGTTTCAGAACAGTGTGAAATGGTAGAGGGCTGACATTAAGGTATTTGTGATATTTTTGTTTAACGTAGTTTTAAGAAACTTGTAGCTTATGAAAGGCTCTGCCACTACCTGTCAAAAAACAAACAGAAGTGTTCTGATTTTTCAGCTTTGTCTTACTTTACTTCTGATATACTGAAAAAAACACACATTCTTATTTTAAGGAATGTATTTTGCAAATGCAGTTCCTCAAAAGGCAAAATATGTGATTTCCAGGGAGAAAACAGGTATATCTTTTTAGGACCTTAGATGATGAACCCTCAGAGTATTTAAAAACAAATAAAATAAACCTGATACATAAAATTTCATTTGATTTCATCAATGCAGAATTTTTACATTTTCCAAATATTTTGAAAATAAATTAAAAAAAAAAATACGTTACCGCAGTTTCTGAAGAAATAGAAATTGCACATTCAACTTCAGTTTTGAGTGCATTTTTGTACTAAGATACAGCGATTGATCAGCGGGTGTTCTTCTCACAGCCATCTTTTTTGGATAGGTGTTCAATGCCTTTTCAACAGCTTGTCTAAATAATTACTGAAATGAGAGAAAGCTTTCACTTACATGGTGAATTGTAATACACAAACAAAAAAGTCCCTGCACTTCGGAAGGGTTAAAGTTTTCTTGAAGGTTAATAGAAAATAAAAAAGTATAGCAATATAGTGTTTGTTTGAAGAATTTGAGCAAAGGTATCTATTTATCTCTAATGGAGGATGACAAAGAAGGATTTAAGAAGTCATCCCCCTTATTGTCTCCAGTACAAAAACCTTCCGTCTGCATCTTTCAACTTGCTTCACCACTTCTGAAGAAGCAATGGGCAAACTGCTGAATTTTTATTAATCTGCTTAACCTAATGAGTTGAAAAGACCTTTTCAGAATTACAGGGGAACAGACGTGCTTACAGAGAAAACTGGTTTGAATGCTTTCACATCTAGGAATTTTCTCCGTACCAACTGGGAGCAGGCAGGCCTCCATTCTGCCTCTGGATCCCTCAGCTGCCACCCTCATCTTGCTTCCATACCTTCTATTAGCGTATGTTTGCGAGGTGTGCCCCCAGCCCCTCGGGAAGAAGTAAAAGGAGGAGTTGAGGAGGGGCTGGGGTGGGGACACCATTGGGAACCGAGACAAGAAAGCCTAAGCTGATAAAACGTGACTCCTCAGATGGGGGCCCTGTTTGGATAACTTGCCTCTTCTAAATTCCTCTTTCCTCTTCCCTCCCTCCCCCAAGCTCCCTCTCCTTTTCTCTCTCTTGTCAAGCCCACTTCATAAACGGTAGCAGCTGGGGATCTTTTTAGTGGCATTCAGGGATTACTGCCCTTCAGGATTTTAATAAGCACCACTGCCTGAAATGCCTGTGAGGTTGCTCTCTGAGACAATTACCATTCAGGGCCTAGATTGAGGGCCCTTCATGGTCCAGATGGCCAAGGGGCTGCACACGGGCAGATAGCATTCCACAAACAACAGATCAGTGGAGCAAAGAGAGGTTGATTTTATTTTTATTTATTTTATTTATGTATTTTTGTCCTCAGTTAAGAGGAGTGGAGAGAGGGAGAAAAGGAAGGGAATAAGGAGGTTCTACCACTTTGCAGCTAATCAAAGCTAAGTTTGCTCATCCTCCTATACTTAACTGGATTTAAACTGTGACCTCTTAAGAACTGCAATTCGAGGTTACATATCCCTCTCTGCTATAAGGCAGCTGCACTTTGTAATTTAAAAACACAATACCCCTGATTATAAGGAGTGTTTCTTAGCTGCCCCCATAGGAAGCAATAACTTGCAGCGGGCTAGAATGAGATCTCTTCTTGCTTTAGCACTGGCAGCAGAGGACTAAAATTGCAGTCAGAACTTATTGGTAGCTGTGAATGCCCGGAAAATCTGAAAATATGGCTGATGAACACTCGTCAAATGTTCATTTGGGAGGAGTTGCACATTTAGGTTTGCTTTTACCTGCTGTATGGCATGGTTAATAAATGTAGCACATGGAAATGAAGCAGTAGACTTCAGAAAAGTCATCTTATTTGGACGAGATTTTAGCAACTAGAAGGGGAAGTGCCTACCCAGGGGAAAAAGTTTGGAGTTGATTTTGCAGGGAGTGCTCCTTAGCAACTTAAGAGCTTGCAAAGCCCGTTGCAGTACAGACAGAACTTTTTGGTCTTACAGTCCTGTGCAGGGAGTGGGAAATGTGGCTTACTTAGCTGAACAGCTGTTCTCTGTCTGGATGGACAGACATTAATTTTTTAATCCTTGGACCCCCTGATGGCAGAAAAACCCATTTGTGCCTCTTCAGATTAAAGTTAGTATTTGTGATACAGAGCTCGGTTTTGCTCCCCGTTTGCTTTTGACTTCTACAATGAATAGTCCATTCTTTTAAATCATATTTAATAAGAAAATAAAATGCATCATGTCATAAAAGAGAGAAATCACCTTAAATAAAAAGCATACAGCTGGACTGTCGTATGGCCGAGTGGTTTGGATGAATGGGGCTAATTCTCTAGTTATTGATTGTAAGGTTTCTCCTTCCATACCCAGTAAGCTGTAGCAAGTTAATTTGTGTAATGGCTGTAACTCCAAAGTTTTAAAAAAAGATTGCTTGAGGCTCTCACAGAAAAATAATAAAAATGAATGGGTGGTAGAATTTTGCATGTTGATAATGCAGGTGTGAACAGCTCTGTTTCAAAGTTATACCGGGGGAAAGCAGGATGGTAGTTCCTTACTCTACAAGGTCTGAAGGTGGCTAGAGCATGGAGGTATGTCCTCCTACTTGCTTAGACATCACTAAACCATTTCTTCTTCCTCCAAATATACAGACTTCTTGGGGCTGCTGTTTTTAAAAGTATCTGTGTTGAGGGATATCTCTGTGGTTAAGAAATGGTTTTTAACAGAAATAGCAATACAGGAAGACAGTTCACCGGGAGACGTTGTGTTAGTCCCTTTCAAACTGATGATTGCTTGAGTATGCCCCTGTTAGGAAACTAAATGATCAGCTTTGTTTGCCTCCTGCAGTCCCATCAAAGAGTCTTTTCCTCTTATGTTTTGGAGTCGTTAGGAGAACACATTTATGACGAAATAAATACATTTTCATAACAGGCTTAACTTCAGTAATGGATGCAGATTGCTGATATGTTAACAGCTCTCATATCAGTAGTTAAGTGAGCCAGACAGAGCAAACCGTGCAGCAGCTTCTTAGTGTGGCAGGTATTGAAAGAAATTCGGTGTGCCATGTTTTTAAGAGTAGATTCACTAAGACACTGGGGATATGATTGAATTGGATGAGTCCAAGTTTTAAGAAGTGATGGCATTTTGAATCCTCAAATTTAATTTGCACAAGATACAGCATCATAAAGTTGAACAAATTATTTAACATTGAAGCTTGGGTCTTCGGTTTGAATGGATAAGACTGGAAAACTTCAACGAGTGCTTGCATTTGTAGATACAAACAGTGCTTCAGACAGTTTGCTATATGGCATGATGCTTCTAAGGACATCCAGCATATGTATGGCTGCATTTCACCTGTGGGTGCATGTGTGCTTTCATACTGGAGCATGCCTTTTATTTTGATAATAGGTGCATGTGTAATGTCACACGTAATAAAAGTCATGTTTTTCGGGGCATCATTGTGACTCACTGATTGTCCTAGAACTGGGTGAATGTGAGACTGGATTAACAGTGTCACAACATATCAGGCTAGAACTTTAGATAGGGTGTGCAGGAATATTCAGAACACTAGAAATGCTGCTTGCATGCATAAATGAAACATTGAAGTTGTGTGAAATGTGTGCTTTTTTTGATTGTCATGTTGGATCATTTTGACATATTTCTGGTTTCTTGTAAGTGTAGTACGTTAAGAGTGGTGTACTTTCTGGTGCATACCTTCTGGTCTTCGAGTTAGCTTTGTGATCATCTTCGTATCCTTGAGCATCTGTGCAATGTCCACAGATGAATCAAAATGTGTTTTTAAGCTTTTATGTGATGGTTCCCATATAGAACCTATGCATGTAACGATTCTTCTGACACAACACCTGGATTCTTTCTTAAAGTTCAGTTTTGTCAGTTGTCTATTTTTGCCTTTTTTTTTTTTTTTTTTTTTTTTTTGCCTCCAAGAGTAGGATAGGACAAATTTTTCACACCTTTAAGAGATTTATTTCTCCTTCACTGTTTTTTATCAGGATTTTTGTTCATAGCTAAGAATGCTAGAGACTCGAATAAAGACAAGACTTGAAAAACATACGAAGATCTGTTTGTAACATATACAAATGTACATTGCTGAAATATCCCTTTTCCTCCATCTTCCGGCATGACGTGTCTGATTTTAGTCTTTTCACATTTTTTTTTTATTCCAGTGTCAGCAGACAGCGTATGCGCGGTAATTTACCTGACAGTGTCTGGTGCTGCCAAGTCTAGAAGCCTGATGGAGTCACGGAGAAGCATTATAGTGCTTGTCATTCTAAATGTCATGGGCATTTAGCTAAGGGCTCCTACAGCCTGAACAGATTCTCCCATTTTTTGTTTTAAAAGAGGTACAACCCTTAATTAAAATTCATGCATTTTGTCCTAGTTAGTAATATATGCCATGAAGTGATTACTGGATCTGAATATAATAAAGGCAGATAGAAAAAAAAAATAGTTTTCCTTTCATTTAACAGCGTTGTTGACCGTCCCTCTGTGTGTTTTGTATTCCTGAATAGTTGCACAAATCAGTGTGGAAACACTTCTAACAGGCTCCCATCAGCTAGATAAATTAAAGAGAGATGAAAGGTGGTTGATAGACCATTACTGTAATCTGTAGATACTATTTATAAACTTAAACAGCAATTTTGTATCTCCTTCTAGTGGAAGTAATAGCTTTGTATTCAAACATGTTACTTTATTAACATGTATTTCCTTCAATTGTTGTTGACTTACATTTTTTTTTTTAAGTCATAACATGTTGTATAATTTCATTTCAGAACTCCTAAAATTCTTGACTTCTGCCTCTTGTCTTTAAAGAAGTCTGTTAGCAGAGAAGGATGTTGGTATCTAAATGTCTCCGTGAGCATGTCCAGACTGTGCTGTTCAAAGTGCTGTCCTGCAGCATAATCTGGTACATTGTAAATGGCTGATATTCTTAGAACTGCATGACGTTTCGTGGAATGAGGTGATAGGAAAATTAAGGTAATCCTGGAAATATGATCAACCTGAGTGGTTGAAGCAGCAGTCATTTTCAAAGTGTCCTATAGGTATAGTGCTTCATCTGTAGGTTAGGATGGATTTGTTAAATTGGCTGTCTTTCCACTTCATGAATTAAGTCCATTTCCTCATGAAAAATATTGGGAAAATCATTTTTAATGACGTGTATGAAGCCGGAGGGGAAAAATGTTTCAAAGAATTAATCAGAGCAAAAGTTCTCTGAGAATTGGTCTGGAACCTAGATTTTGGGTATGGTTTTTATGCACCAGTGAACAAAAGGCTCTTAATTGGTGTTTATTCACTCCAAGTGTCCCAAACAGTAAACAGGAATAAAAATGTTCAGAAGTGTCTGCACGTCATTTCCTCACAACTTGCCATGACTCCCTGGCGCTTCTGGTTTTGTCGGATTATTAGTCTGTGAAGGAAGAGATAAAGCATTTCCTTGTATTGAATTTGAGCACGCTCTGTGCTTTGGGCAGAATGAAATATTAAAGGCTGTTTGCGATCTCACAGATGAGTAGGGCATGCAAACTTTCACACGCACATGAAAAGGCCGGGGGGTGGATTGAGGCTGAGGCATCCTTAGGTTCCCAAATTTCAGAGATTTGTTCATGGTTGCTGTTAGTATTTCCCTTCTACATACAAGGACACTCCACCCACACACATGGTTTTTAATGACCACTTCTGCTCATTTTTTGTTAGCATCTGTGGACCATATGTATTTGTTCATCCTTCCATAGACTGTGACTACTTAAACTATTTCGTAAACACAGTAAACATCACTAATTGTAATGAACTCTTTCAGTATAGCATTCCTGAAACTCTGGAGCTTGCAAGACATGCTCCTGCTAATGAGAGGGTGTGGATATATTACTCTCATTTTCATCAGTAGAACAGCCTAATTGCTCCTGGGAAGGAGGGCAACAAATGGTACAGTCCGCTTGGAAAGCAAAATAGGTTCTGATTCTGGGGGGCGGTTGACATTTAAAGAGTTGAGTGTATCATCAGTCTTTATTTCTCATCTTTTGGGGTAAATATGTATGCTTTGTACACACGCTTACCTAATAGTATACTGTCACTGCAGATGCAAGGAAATGGTCTGAGAAAGATTTCCATACTGTTGACTAATGTTCTTAGTAGTGTATAACACTATGCAAATGGTAATTGTTGTATAGAGAGATGTTTTCTCTGGCAATCCTTGATTAAAATTATCTTATACTTTGGCTCACTGCTGAGACTTTTCATTCCATGGATGGCTGGTTTTACAAGTTTGGCTTTATCTGTCAGTCTGCCTATGTGGAACTGAATTGAAATGTATCTATATTACTTAATGAGAAACTTTGTCTTAAGTGTAGAGAAGACTCTCACTATGAGGCTGTCAGCCACCTAAGCCCTAAAATCCATGGTAATTAGTGTGTTTCTAAAATGCCCCTCATTATGGCACATAAAATGGTTGGCTGCAAAAAACTGCTGTGTGAAGACTGTTCGCGGTGCCAGTCAGCATAAAATAAACCTCCTGGTAAAATACAAATAAATAGGTATTATACTTGGCTTGCATGTTTTTTGGTGGGGAAGGTTTCAAGTTGTCTGTCTGGTGCAGCAAAAATTTCGTGTGTGTACTTTCCACCACAGAGGAGCCCCATGGTGCTACTGCAGTCTGTTATAAGCCTGCCCTGGGAGAAAGCGGTGCATAAGGAGTTAAGTAAGGCTATTCACACTCAATCAATACTGGGGAAAAATATGCGGTAGGAACCTAGTAACCTTCCAAAGAAGTTGCTTTGAAATATTCATACAACAATAAAGGTGCAAATTCTCCTTTTTATTTGAAGGGAACTTAGCAAAGATGCATCTAACAGGAGGAAATATGAAAACACTTTTCCTCAATTACCAATGCTCAGCTCAAAGAAAGTAATGAAATTGTTTCAGAAAATAACTGCATGATTATTTATTGACTTTGGCTGCATTGATTTGCTAAATCATATGGATGCTATTAAGGTTTGCTGTTTTAAGCAACAACACTCAGTGCTCCCCTTCACCCTTTTCTTTCAATTGACATGGTCAAATCCCAATACAGCTTTGAAACCTCAGTTTGAAAGATTGTGTATTTCAGTTATGCGTGTACTGGTTTCTTATTTCTTAATTCTGTCCCCATAGCCATCCCCACCCTTCATATTTTGGAGTATTTCTGTGTAGCGTGACCCCCATCTCGGATATGAAACTGTGAACTGTATTATTTTATGTATACTTTTTGTTCAAAACTCATTTAACTGGAGTGTGGACTATGCTTTTCAATTGGAAACATTCCATGTATTCTGTATTACAATGTCAAATTACTAGTGGATTTTCAAAGCAAACAAAAAATGTAATTTAAACCCATCTCTCTCAACTGCAGGTTATTTTAAAGGTCCCCTGGTTGTTTTAAAATAGTGTGTGTTAGAGATGTCCCACATCTTATTATTGTGCAGACTGATGACAGAAGTGCTGAGTCACACAGATGATCTTGTAAAAGAAATAGAACATACTTAAACTAATCCAAATATTTCAGGTTTGCTCCTTAGTTGTGTGAGCAGGGCCCCAGTCTGAGCTTTACCAGTGCATTTTGGTGGAGGTACCAGGTGCTTCATCTTCAGCTGCTTGTGATGTTGTTCTGGTTGCATCCTGGGAGAACAAAATGAAGCTCTCTGTAAAAAGAAGTTGGAAAAAATCAGTTGTCAGTATCTAAGTGGCAGCACAAATGTACTGAGCAGCCTAGCAGAGGAAAATAGATTTTCTGTATTTAATAGTACAAAATCAATTTTTCTATTATGCTGTTCCTTAAATAGGCAGGTTTCTCTTCCACTTTCAAGTAGCCTACGGTTGTTTCATAGCTACTTTTTATAACTTCAGCATTGTGTTCTCTACCTGAAAGGGTCATCTTTGAGTGAGCTGAAGGTAAGGGAGTATGTGCTGAGATGCAGACAGACTTTACCAACTTCCCTTCACCACAGACTTTGGAACTTGCATCATCTTGCATGCGTGGCTCACAGCATTTCTCCTTTCCAGTTAAGTAGCTTTTTTTTTTAACCCTATCCATTGTTACACCACCATCAGCATTGCAGTGTGTCTTCCCCATTATCTGAGTGGGGGGGTTGTTGGTGCATTAAAAAGCTGGGCCTTCCCTGTGAGTGCACTGCATCCGCCAGCCACATATCACTGCTAAAAGAAACATGGCACGCAGGTGTTTAAATTATTTACACTCATAATCGGCCTTTATGTTACATTGCTGAGCCAAGCCTCTGTTATTCTAGTGCATAATTGATGGTGCTCAGTAGTGGAAAAGTTAGAAAAGCGTAAGTAATGTGATGCGAAAGTTGAGCGAGGCAGACCCAGCTGGTGAGGCCTGCCAGGCTGCATCGTGCTGCCCAAGAGAGCACAGGGAGCAGGCCGAGTCCCGGTGGCCAGTCCTGGCCCTGGGGAAGGGTTCCTACATCCCGGCCACGTGGCTAGCAAGGACTGGAAGGCTCAAAGAGTTTGCCACTAAACGTTTCCACAGTGCTTTCAGAGGGGTTAGGAGTTGGCATTTCTTAAAAAGGCACAAATTCTGCATGGTTTTAGATGGCTGGCATTAGTGGGTGTCAAAAGGGTCCCAGTGCCCTAGTAATTCTGGTACAGAAAATTGCTTAGCCAGGGAGAGGAGTGTTAGGGGTACAGAGCTCCAGAAATTTTTGTTATTCCTTCATTCATAGGAATCTCCCCCGCCTCAAAAAATAATGCAAAGTCTGTCATATTTTGGAATGACTTTTATAATGCTCTAGTCATCTTGGGTGGGAATTAGTGCAATGCAAAATAAACCTAATCATTATAAAATAATCGCAATCCAGAAGCTTCTGCTGACATACAAAGCAATTTAATGTCTCATTTCTGACCTAAATATTGAAATATTCTCTGAAGAATGTATGTGATTCGCAAATGTGATCTCATTACAAAAATTCATTTTTCTTCTTCCTCTCCCCTTGTCAAGCTTCCTTTTCCATGTTTATTTTAAGTCAGCAGTTTTATTTTTCTTTCGCTCCAGCACGTGTCCTATACAGTGATGTTCTTTTCTACCATAGTATGGCATGCAGAGTAGGAACACTTGCCTCTCCAATGTGAAAAGAAATAACCTTTTCATTAGACAACAATTACTGTTGTTTGGGGCTTTTGGTATATATCTAATAAAATCTGTAAAAGTTTAGTACTAAATTATTCTGCAGCAGCAGCAATTCATTTGTTGCTAGTTCTTCTAGATGAATGTCCTAATTGCCAAAATATCCATCATTTTTGGCTGTTAGCATCTGGATAAAATTTTTTAAAAAATATTATTTTCCTTCCTATTTCACTACAGAAACAAGGCTGATGGTCAGACTAATAAACTAAATGTTTGTCAGGAAGTTATTGTGATTTGTATTACTAGTCTCTAGATACGCTGAATTTTTTTGTTGCAGTGTTTGTCTTTGAGGCAAACCAGTGTTCAGCCATGTGATGTAGTTGCAAGTGTAATTCTTGTGTAACTGGTAGTGAGTAGTGCTAATGAGCAGGCCTTTCTCCATTCTTCTGAAAACAAGGGTTGCGGCTTATGTAAACAGGGCTGGTCTAACTGCAAGGGACATATTGCAAAATGGGGTACATGGCTGAAGTAACAGAATACTTGTACACCTTATTTTTATACACAGAAATAGTTGTACATCTAGAGTGCTTGACAGAAATGTAGTGCATTAATGCACTTGTACTAATTAAGCAATTTCATACAAAGTAACACACTTTTTGGTGTGCACATTGTAAATGACCACACACTATTTAACTGAACCTCTGCTTACATTACCTTCATACACAGAGGTAGTGCTAATGCTGGCGTTTGCATGCTAAACGCTCCCTCTGTGACAATTCTTCAGGTGATAAAGTGGCTAATAACTTTTATTATTATTTCTAAGCTGAGAAAATGAATGTTTCATCCCCATTCATTGTTAAGAATAGTGCAGAGATCCCAAATCATTTCATCCCTAAGCTTTAATAACCTTGTCTCATTAATATTTCCTATATTAATTCCAGTAAGAAAAGCCAAACAAACAGCAAGAAAAGGAAAAAGAAGCAATAGGAATCTTACAAAGATTATTATTACAATAAAAATGACAAAAATGTACAAAATTATATTTCATATAGAAAAGGCAGTGTTGTAATGTTTAATGAAGCAACACAAATCCTTACAGCTTCTTTGATGGTAGTGCTATAAAATACCTTAATAAGCTATAAAGAAGGAAACCTGTGCCCTGCTGAAAATAATGATGGTAGCTAAGTCCTGTGCCACAACACTGAGGAGCAAAAAACAGAGAGAAAACTAATTAGACGCTGATAAAGAAAAAACCTCAAACAGTATTTTTGCTTGGTGCTGCATTAAGCAAGATTTGCAAGAATATGATATTAAAAAACACATCTTTTCAATTAGAAAACATTTTGAACAACTTGGTCTTGTCACATTTCCACGCTTTCCTTGATGTCTTCTATAGTCTGTGTTTGACAGTGAGGAAGTCTTACATTTTCAGGATTTGTAGGCGATAGTTGGTCATGTGTTTTTGTGAGCTTTGCTATACAAACTCACATTTTAAAGAACATTTCCAGTACCCTAACCATATGAATGTTGGTGCCTAAAGATACAGTCTACTTTTAGCATTGAAAGAGGTGGAAAAAGAGACTTTATGGCAGGAATCAAGCTCTGTTCAGCCTTGGTTTTCATCTTTTAATTTGTTATTAAAAATATATACGTTAAAGACCTGCAGTCTTCCAGGTGAGTGAAGAATTTAACACTGGCAGTAATTCATAACGCAACTGCAGAGCTGCAAGACAGTGGAAAGCAAGCTGTGTTATGGCGGGCTGTGTTTTAAAGGTTGTGTCAGGGAAGTTCTCATACACAGCATTTTAAAAACTCAGATATGTAATTTGATTTGATATCTCAAAGTATGGTTACAGCCTGTTGAGTGTTATACACACCTTAGTGAGTCAGCAAATATGAGTGGCTGTGACTTAAGAGGTTAGGTATTCCATCAAATATTCTTGAAATGTCTTCAGCTATGAGCTACTAGTATGTATATTTTCCTTAATGCATTATTTATTTATATCACAGGGCTTCAGTGCTCCAAGGTTATGTTTCTTGTTTTTTGAACTGCCTTCTCTTTCTAGGACAATTTTTGTAAGATACCCAATATCTATAAAAATGTAAGGTTATGAAATTTGAGTCTCCTTTCTATTTCTCAGTAGGTGTAGGGCTCAGTTTTCTCAAGTCTTTCTAGCTTTGTTCCTCATTATATTGTAGGGAGATGGCTCTGATCCTTCAGTACTTCATTGTAGCTGTTAAAAAGCAACACATTACAGTGAATCTGTCTTGTAGAATTACATTTCCTATTGATCCACAATTAAGCTGTTAATCATGTTTAAAACTTGGTAAATAGCAGCCAATATTTATGAGTGGGTTAACACTTGGGAATGTTGTAAAATCTGCCACTCTTGACTTGCTTGGCCCAGACAGTTGTACGTGGTAAATGAGGTTTCTATCAAATGTATGTCAGACAATCAAATAATGGATCACAGAACCATTCAGGCCAGAGGGGACTGCAGGAGGTCGGTAGCACAACTCTTGCTCACTGCAGGGTCAGCTCTGAGCTCAGGCCAAGTTGCTTGGAGCTGTATCCAACTGAGACTTGAAGGTTATCAAGGATAGTGAGGGACTCCAGAGTCTCTCGCCCTAATCCCTGCAGCTGGTGGGCTGTTCTCCTGGAGTAAAGCATCCCTGTGTGTCCTGTCTAAAACTGTCTTGTTCCAGTTCATTACCATCATCTCAGCTCTCTCTGTGCACCCTATTAAAGAACTCTCCATTAAACTTCTCCTATTCTGGGTGCAGCTGTTGGGCACCCTTGAAACTGTCGCTCTCCCTGTCTCTCTCTGCAATGCCCAAGCTCCTACCATGACAGTCTCCACAGCTCCCAGCTCAACTCACCTCAATCTACCTGGATCAGTAATACACAAGAAAATTACACATAACATACAAAACAGTGCACTAAATACAAGACCTCGTGGCACTGTGCCGAGGGCCCTTTGCAGAGTGTCCAAGACACCTAGCCCTTGCACTGAACGAAGAGAGGCAGAGAGTGTCCTCTAAGATGGTGTCCTCATCTCCTGGTAGCCATGGCTACTGCTCAGGCTCACTCAATCATCAAATCTTTCCATGAGCACAGGGCTCACCCAATGCAAGTTATCACTGCTGAGAATATGTGGCTGGAATTAATCCAGCATGGCCTGTCCCCCACCTGGCTTTTGGTGCAGGAGTTGTAGGCCTCTAAATATGCTCTGCTTTCATTCAGTCAGGTTAAGCACAATTATTTATTTTAATCCTTGAGGTTTCTTCAGGTCTCTTTCATAAATTATTCACATACTGCCTCACATACGGTTTGGTGAAATCCACTCTCAGGTGTAAATGTCAAAACATCTAGATATCAAAATTTACTCCACTAGTATTTTTGTTTTGTTTTATATTGATTTTTTCTCTGTTACGTAAGTCACTAAAATAAAAATTGAGGCATATTTCTAGGAGTGGGCTAAATTATAAAAGCTACCAGTTGCCCATTAAAACTATGCTAGTTATTTCAGGAGCTTGAGACCAAGTCCTACGTTTGGATAGTACTTTCTTTCACCTTTGGTGTCTTTTCTCTTCCTCTCCTCCTTGTGTTTTTCCTTTTTGTGTCCAAAAACATAGTTCTGTTCTCGATTTTTTTTTTTTTAACAAGAGGTGTTTTAAGAGTAAGGATATATTTAAACAAGTGCATAGACTGTTTCTAGGAGGTTGCATATCTGGAGAGTCTTGCTAGCTCCACGCCATTTACCTGAATTCTTAATGGACTTACTTATGACTTGTGCTGGTAGAGAGGAACATAGATAGCTGAGGAGAAAACTTTGCAGGGAATACTATCCTGCAGATAAAAGAAGGTGGTGTATTTCTGAGTTTAGCTTATCTTTTTCCACTGGAGAAGGAAGAATTAGTACATCCTTCAGGGACATAAAAGATTTTTCTGCTAGTGTAATTTATAGCAGCGACTAAGTATTTTTTTGTAGCTGCCAAGTGTTCTTTTTTATGTTTTTGGAAGTAATAAGGCAAGATTACAAACTATAAATTATTACAGTGATAGCAGCTCACAAGCTTGCCCACCCATTCACGCTGTGTAGTACTTTATGGAAAGTTATGTTTAATTTCACATAATGAGTACTTAGGACTGAGTCTCCTCAAATGCTTTGATGGGCTGTTAAATCTACAAATGTTCAGTAGCTATAAATTACCAATAAAGATTAGTAGAAGGAGTACATAGCTGTAGTTTCACATGATATGTGTAGTGTAACAATGTTTTTGTTTGTTTGTTTGTTTGTTTGTTTTTTCTTTTTCCATCCTAGAGGTTCACAAATGGTGGAACAGGATATGCCCACCATCTGTAATGATTCTTACTTCTAATTTAAGGGTTAATTACATTTTGGTATTTTGATTTTTTCTATTTGCTTTTATAATGAGAAAACGAAGAAATGTTTATTCATCCATGGACTACAAAAGCAAATATGCTAATGTTTGTAATTAATAACATGACATATCCAGACAATTAGATAGGAATATATTTTCACCCAGGAGGTCAGATAACTTCTTTTTTTTATTATTCTTAAATACTATTGATTGTTGCTTCTAAAAACAGCACGTACTAACCATGCCCAGTTAAGTGCTTAGTTCTGAAAAATGTCTATGTAACCAAGTAGCCATATTTCTTTGACTTCACTGACACTTCTTCTAAATGAGAAAGGATTGTTTTCACTAGTTCAGAGATTTTGGACTTGAGCCCCAGAATAATTTTCTTTGTGTTTTGTAATTGATGGAAAAATGTAGTTTGTACCTTTTTGAAGCAGATTTATTTATTTCTTTTGTCTGTGAAGAGGACAGCTTGGGCAGCAGATGAAACAGCTCTGTTTCTTTATTCTTGACTAATTTCCAAATTTATATAAAATAACTGTCAAGCCTTGGAATGAATTGTTCTCCTTATAGTCTTGGATTTCATTTGAGTTTTAGGTAAAAAAATCCGGCTGCTTTGATTACTTTTTCTCTTGGACGCGCCATGTTGTCCTCCGTTCATCCTCTTAATAATCTTTTGTTGTGCTTCTTTTAATTAATGTAAAAGCTGTGTCTGGTGATAGATTACTGCTGAAGATGATGCTGATTGGTAACTGTGTATGGCCAGTTCACTTAAGAGGTACTTAATATGCTTTCCTAACAATAGTTTAAATCGTTTTTCAGTAATTATTTTAGTGAATATTTTTCTATAAACATGTATCAGGAAACCCATGGGAGCTCTGTAGTTTTACAATGTTGAGATTTTGTGGAGGAGAGAGAATTAAGTGCAGGTGCTTTCGGGCAGAGCCTGGTGTGCCTATGAGTGCCTTCTATAAGTACTGCTAACCTTTTGTAGGATAGTAGGAATTTGTGGGGATATGTTATATGTTGAAAAACATGAGAACAGGAGAGCTGCTTATGTATATATATTTTTCTTATTGGGTGAATACTTAATTTGTGGTGTTTCGTCCTGGATATAAGTTGAATTTATGCTCATTGTCCTAGCCTTACCTCCTGTGAAGACGATAAGAATTACAGATAGAATGTAAAATACTGGGAAATAAATATTTAACTGCATGCAGATTATTTTACAAAATTATTAGTGGAGTCTTACTACAGAAAGTGGGTTATTAAAGTGTGGTAGTTATGTTTAAGTGTGTATAATCATACTGAAATGTTCTAAAGCCAAACAAAATGTTGCAGTATTAATTACTGTTTTTTATTAGGTGGTAAATAGTGGGGAAGCTTTCTTGTATGCATTGGTCATTAAATCGACACTGAATTTTGAGGTATGCTTCAGACATACTTCAAAGTTTGTTCAGGATGAGATTTACATCTTTCTTTTGACTGCTCAATCAGTTGGCAGGGAGCAGGACTACATGGCATGTCCTGTGAAACCTGTCTTTGGAAACTGTAAAGGACCCTTAGCATATACAAGATAAAACCTCAGAAAAGATAATGTTGAAAAGTATTTTCAGGTCCACGTATTTGGGCTGCTAACAAGCTAAGTATGGCTGTTAGAAGGTGAGTATTTCCAGATGTTCTGATGATTAGCTTGCTGAGTAAACTAATGCAAGTCACTTGAACTTCTTTTCTGCTAGAAATCTCATTGGTAAAAACTGTTAATAAATACAGTACATTGTATACCTGAGAGCTGCTGCTAAATAATGATTTTAGAGTCTTGTATTTGTGCTCTGTCATGAGCAAAAGAGTGGGAAAGAGATAGTATGATGGGTGAAACCAGACACCTGTTAAGGCTACTCTGCACATGGTAGATTTTTCTGAAGATCAGTAATTCTTAGTAGGCTGTTATTAGAAACAAGTGGAGTCAGAGTTGAATATTCTGAAATCTGCACACCAGAGAGTGAGATTTGGCCCTTCACTTAGTGAAGTAAAACTACAAAAATGACCGTCTTTTTGACCTATGATTTTGGAAGGAGGGAACCTAAGAAGAAAGCAAACTTCATTTTATCCTTCTTAAAAATGTCTTCTGAAGTTCTAGTTTGTCATTTTTGACAATCGTACTTTGCAGAGATCAGTCATTTCTGAAAGGGGTAATTGAACATTACTTAGAATATCATAAATATTAACATACAGTTTAAATTCACGTTAATTTAATTTATAGGTCATGAGCAGTAGGTTCTAAGTGAAAAAAAAAAAAAAAAA
>PPHD01000685.1:28313-45758 GCA_002909625.1 Bambusicola thoracicus
GTCTTTTGAGGAAGGCTAAGTATGGTAGGTCTCTTCCTGTTTTTTTGCACTCCGTAAATCGAGTCTTGATTAAATGTATGGCAGAGTGCTTTGTTAAGCATTGCTCCCTGTGATGGCGAATGGATTTATGTAAGTACATGCACTAAACAGATTGATGGGGCATTGGTTTTCCTGTATGAGTGTGTGGAAAATGCTACTCCGTTTTCCCAGAGGTTGTTAGGCATCACCTTAGATTGGAGTTCAAACAGCACATTTAGGTCTTTTAGATTTTCATAAAAATAACAGTAGGAATGGTAGTTACTGCAAGATGGAGCCCATAATTTGATGTGGAAAACAATTTCTTCTGTTTTGTGTGTTCATAGAAGAGGAGAAATACCTGTCTTGCCTAAAGTCATTAAGGATGTTATGGTGGGATTGTGAGTTAGTTAACTTTCTCAAGAAATTGGAAGCTAGGTGAATGAAATGCAGTCATTAGCTTTGGGTATGGTTTCTGTTTATTGCAAAGGATATGAAAGCACAGCATTCAGAAAAAAAATCTTTTTAACCTTTTTTTTTTTTTTTTTCTTCAGCCTTAATAAACTGGATGCCTTTTGTTTCCTGCTTTCTATTAAAAAAAAAAATCAATTTTGAGACTGAAATGAAAGAAACAATCATTTCCTTCTCAAGAAATGATTTTCATTTTTAAGAAACGAGAACATGCTTATTTGGACAGTAATAAACATAGGAGAAACCTCCAAGTCCCAGGTAGCTTGGGATAACAGGTTTAGGATGTTTTGCCAGTGTTGCTGAAAGACAGAACCTCATCTTTTTTATGACTTTTGGATGCATTTTTAGCAAACTGGAATCCTACTGTTTGGTGACTGCTACAGATAGGCATGTTAGCATCACCTGTTGACAGACATAATTCAATAGTTTACTTACAAAGTTATCTAAGCCAAGCAATAACACAAAAAATGTGGACTGTGAAAGGCACATGCCTGCTACTAAGCGATCTCCTATTCATTCACCCAGCAGGGAAAGTCAAAGCATTTGTACGGTTAAGGGAGAATATCTGTCGGCTTTGGATGAGCAGTTGCATTTGTCTTTCTGTGACTGGACTTAAAACCTTTTATGCTCCTTTGCCTTAAAATATGTTGATCACATATGGTGTTAGCATCAGCTTTTCTGATATATTTTCACACATTCTCTCTATGTCTGTTAAGAGGTCCAGGGAGAGTGAAGGGGGCTGTTGAATAGTTTGTTTTTGGTGAAATTCAGTTTTTCTGGAAGTCCAAATATTTACCATCTCAGTTACGTCTTCAGAGGAGGAATAAGAATAGAGAGAGAAACATGATCAAGAGAAAAGGTAGATAATAAGATAATAAAAATGAGAAAGGACAGTACTATCTGTGGAGGAATTGGGGATTGTCAGCTGCTCAGTGGTTTGGAACAAGAGGTCTGTGCTATGACCCTTTCTTTTTGTCTTCATTAAAAGGAGCGTGGCCACCAGGTCGAGGGAGGTGATCCTCCTCCTCTACTCTGCCTAGATGAGGCCACATTTAGACTACTGTATCCAGTTCTGGGTTTCCTGGTTGAAGAGGACTGGGATCTCCTAGAAGTCCAGTGAAGGGTCACAGAGATGATAAAGGAACTGGAGCAATTCCCATGTGAGGAAAGGCTGAGTAACCTGGTCCTGGTCAACCTGCTGAGTAACCTGGGTCTGGTCAACCTGGGGAAAAAAAAAAAAGGCTTCCTTCCTTCCTCCCTCCCTCCCTCCCTGCCTCCCTTCCTTTTCCATCCTTTCTTTCTCTCCCCCCCTCCCTCCATTTAGAGTATGTTATGACACGTGATAATTTTTTTTTCTTAAATAAGTGGATTTAGCAAGTGTTCTTGTTTTTATAACAAGGCTTTTGCTATCTTATGGATTACATTATATCCTCATGCCTTCTGTATGGAGAAGAGGTCTCAGTGTTACACACTTCTTTCTCTTGTGCACACACACACACACACACACTCATGCTTACTTTCTCTCATAATATCCATAAAGGGCTTAAGGGAGGGGAAAGAGAGAAATATAAACAGAAAAACCACATCCTGGCAGCTGCCTCCAGTTAGTCCTGTTTTTCCCCCTGGCTTTTAAATCTGACAGTGGCTCCTAATTTGTCCCACATGAGTCTTCTCCCAATGGGGCTGTTTTCTGTTTCCTTTTTGCTTTCATTTGATCCAAAGCAAACAGTTAACAAAGAATAAACCAATTCAGCCAGCTGTCAATGGACCATCAGCTTTCAGGTGTCTCGTACAGGAAGGAGAGGGCATATTATTTGAAGGTAAGAAGAAAAAATAGAATTGAAACTTGATGCCTGTGTGGAACAAAAAAGTATTTCCAGGTCAAGGCTTCTTAAGACAATGTGGTCACAGTCCAGAAGATAAATGCTGGGGGTGTTAGTTTTGTTTTGTTGGTACAGGTGTAAACACATTTTCATGTAAAAAGCCTTTTAGATTAAAAATGCGTAGGGTACATAGTCAAATGTTTCCATATTTGAAATAAAATAATATCCAAATAAAGCATAGCACCGTGCTAATAGTTCATAAGGTTTCTGTTCCTTTTTCACTGGGAGCTGACAGACTGTGCAAGCTTTGCAGCTGCCAAATATGGTGATACTGCATTTGCCTACTGATTTTTAAAGTGAAGTTTCACACAAAGTTTGGAGGTATTTTTTTTTCGGGTGAGGGAGTGTCTAGGAGCAGGGGAGATTACCAGCCTTTGTCGTAGGCATGTACGGAGCAGCTTTCTCAAGCCTGTCCAGTTAGGTTAATCTCATCTAAGCACAGATTGCATATTAAAGCTTTAAAACTCAACAGAGTCATTTATCACATCACTTGAAAACTTCTCTAGCTTATACTTAAGAGAAAGCTGAAGGATTCTCTTCAAGTTTCCTTACCTCCCTGCCCCCGCCAAAAAAAAAAAAAAAGGAAAACAAAAATGATACCTAAATAATGCACTTTATATTGAGATCTCCAAAATAAAAGCAGCATTACAGCTAGTAGCCTGCAGGTCCTTATTGTCTCTGTGTTAACAATACTGCAGTACAACATATCTTGCCAGCTGTCTGTATCTCTGAGTTAACCTATCACTCTGTGTGGACAGTTGGACTAGCTGATTGTAGAGATCTTTTCCAATCTTAATTATCCAGTGTTTCTATGATTATTGAAGCTCTACTTCCACTGAAATTTGAATGTGTGCCTACACTGTCTGTCTTCCTGTCATTTCCCACCTTATTTATTTATTTATTTTGGAGGGAGTAGTCAGGGTGGAACAGTGGGGTAGAAGGAGATCTAGTTCAGTTTTTTTTCTGTCTTGCCTACAGTTTGTATGAGGAAGATTTTCAGGAGGTCATTCTTGCTCTAATACTATTCTTTGTGGTGAGTTGTGCAGTGCTGCTCTCAAGGTGTGGTGCTGTGTTCTATGGGATCTCCCATTTCTCAGAAAGAACAGTATTTTAGAAGAAAGTGAGCTGTGTTTCTTAATTTTACTTTCATCTTTTTCTAAGGTGTTGAAATAACTAACACCCAACTCATTCTCTAATGATAAAAACAAATGCAGTTGTCTTTGAATCCTTAATCCTTACTCTAGCAAAGGTCCAGTGGACAACTCCATGAGAAGTGGGATCCCAGGGAGACTCAAACTCCTGAAGGGCTCTAAGATAAACTCTGGTCCTTGCAGTAGTGCTGTGGGGGAGCAGCTAAGTGGGGGTTAGCTGCAGCTAGGGCAGGATGGTTGGTAAAAGTAGGCTCTCAGAGGTGATGGAGGAGGTGTGAGGCTGGTTCAAGGAGGCCAAGGCCCAGGAGACCCTGGGGAAGGCTCTGTGGGAAGAGGTGGAGCTGGGCCGCAGCCAAGCAATGGATAGATACATGAGCGGAGGCAAGCTGAAATGCACAGTGAGTTTCAGAGATAGAAAACATCAGAGCCTGTAGGTGGCATAAGGTGCCTCGTATGTGGTTTTTCATTAAATTGCAGGGCTGCCTTTTGAAATGTCAGTAAAGCTTAGATGCCTGTGCTGTGGTGACGGGAGTCTGCTGGAGTGGAGGCTGCTGCGGTATTGAGCATTAGCCCTGTGAAGAGAGGCAGTCTGGGGCAGTGTGTGTGCATTCTGTAGGCTGCTCACTGATAACAGCACCAAGTTTTTATTTTTTTAAGGGTAGAGTTTGAGTTTTTTATTTTTAGAGTGACTGGTAAAGCTGATGCCTTTCATAGCAGTTGCTGTGAGTATTTCTTCCTACCACAGGGCTGTGACATCTATGTATGTAAGGTTTTCTCTCTATAAAATTTCCTCCTGCCTTCCTGATATTTTGCAAACACTTTGTATTTACTTTGGTAAAGTACAGCAGTGTTTAGAGTTAATATTTTTTTCCTCTTTCAGAAATTATGTAATAGAAAGAGCTGCCTTTGTGCATTTTCACGTTGAGGAATACCAATATTCTAATTCTGATTTTTAAGATTTTGATCAAGCAGGAATTCTATCCCCACTGTCAGAAACATAGGAATCTGCACTTTTCTTTCCCTTAAGCAACTGTAAAAATAGAATGTATATGTTTCTTTTTATCCAGTAGAAAATCTCTCATTTAACATTAGGTGAAATGGGTCTTATTATTCCTGACGTGCATCTCTTGGACAAGCAACAAGGGAGCTTGAGGGCCAGAGTTGCTCTCCTTAAGGTTTTGTTTCTGTTTTATCACTTTTATTTAATGTAAGTGCTGGGCTGTTTCTGCTTTTTGCCATTCTGTTGTCAAAACTGAGTATTTGTGTATACTCCGACTTGGCTTTCTGCTTTGAAGAGTGGTGTCTTATTTCATTAAGTGTATGAACACAGACACCAAGAAGAACTCAGTTCTGTTAAAAAAAAAAACGAAAGCAGGAGTTAAAAAAAAACTTTCGGTAATCAGGTGGCTGAGGATGTATTTCTGCTGGAGGCTTATGTCCAAGTGAAGAGGTTATGTTGTGAATTATACATTATTTTCCCTGAGTATACATTTTGCTAAAGAGCTAGAGCAGGTGTGAGTGAGAGGAGCATCGCAGAAGTGGAGAGGTGGCTCGGAAAGAGGAGAGATGGGATGCTGAAGGGGAAATAAAAACGTAGCTATGAATGAGTACTGCTCCAGAGAGAGAAAGCAGCTCATGCACTACGTGCACACAACTTACATGTACACAAAGGTGTATATTTATGCTAATGTGAAGGGGTGGTGGTTACTTATACCTGTTAAAGGGATGGGTGTTGATGAAATCGTAAGCATCAGTGATGCACAGGTTAAGGGAGTTTATCACTGGCACCAATACTTGCCCAGCTGAATATAGTAACACGTGCTTGTGTCCTGCAGAATAGTCCTTTCATCTCCAGCTAATGCTGGTTAATGGGCCTGGATAAGAACTGCATAAACAGAAGCAGAAGGTGCGTGGTTTGTGTGTGTGTGTGTGTATGTATTTGGCTTCACTGTTTTCAGTCACTCTCACTTGGTGAAACAGCAATTAAAAGAGAGTGGAGGAAGGCCTTTTGTGGCTGTTACTTATCAGCTGTTTTTACATGCTTTTACATCAGTTGCATCATTACCTTCTCTTGGGTTGCTTTAGAGATAAACTCACCACTGCTGGAATAAGAGGAATAAACCAGCTGTGGCTCTGCTTTTTTGTTGATTTCTGTGCTGAAGCATGGGGGAAAAAAAAGAGAAAAAAAAAGAGGATCAGGCATGGGGATGATTTTTGAGAAGATGACTGTGAAGGACATTGTTGGGAGTGGGATCTCTTGACTTGTGGTTAATTTTTTTCCCATGAAGTGTCTTTAACATTTTGACTAATAAAGCCCATGCTGGGGTGATTCTTGACATGGCAGAAGCTAAAGAAGGAAGCAGAATGTTAGCTGAGATCGTTGCTTTGAATCTGTTCTTTAAATTTTTCTAAGATGAGATTTATGCGTACCCCACCCTCCATCATCGCACAACCTTCCCTTTAGCAGAAAGGACAAATATTCCTCCATTCCCCAGGTATTTAGAAGCCTCTTCCTCACCATCCTTTGTTATTCACCCTCAGCTGTATGAGGGGAGCCTGTCAAAAGATGAAGCAGCCTCATGGTATTTATTAGGAAAGAAGAAATGCAAGTTCAGAGATTTTGATGAAGTTGAACGAAGACAATTGAAACAAGTTGGAAAGTATAATTGTGTGGTTATTGTCTATACTGCATCTAAGAATGCAGTGACGCAGCCGGAGTAGTGTATGAAAGAAACTGCCACCAATCCCTCTTATTTCTTGTCTACTCAGTGTCCTAAGCCACAGGTAACAAATCCTGAACCCCTGTGCGAGGTGTACCTGTTAATAAGTCCCTTCTCTAGTTGTTTCTGCATTTATTAAATGACACAAAGGACCTCCCTTTGCAAAGAGTTGTTGCCTTTCCCACTCCTTATGAAGATGAATTAATAATTTTTCTCTCTTAATTAGATTCCATCTGCTGTTCCTGTCTAGAATTCTAAAGGTTATAGTTATTACCATATTCATAAAATCGCCCAACTGTGTAAGAGAACTTTAACAACAATTTTAAAGCCAAGTTCCTCTATTATGTCTCATTCAGTGTACATTTTACATTCAATGATAGGAAAGCTGATCATGTGGGGTAAGTGCTGCAGATTTTTTCTGTTGTGTGATAGCAGAAACATGCCCTTCTGCCAAGAGAAATGTATCTGTATTCCAATAAACTCATACAAGCTAGAATTTCCAAACAAGAAGTACCTAACTACCCATAGCTCTTGGATTAAAATCTTCTTAATGTTCTAGCTTCCTCTAAGTCTGTAGTGCTCTGTATCTTCTGTGCTTGTAGCTACAGTATGATTTTATAAATGGAATGCCTAGGACTATATACTGGATTTTGGTTGAGGGTGGATTTGGCATCAAAAGGCTGCCTGGTCTTTCTGAAGAAATCAGAATGGGAAGCCTGAAGGACCAAGATGAGGGCTGGGTGATTATTCTTCTATACGGGGGATGAGCATTGGGAATTTGGTCTTACCGTGCCTGTCATTTCAAGTGCAAGACCTTCAGCTACGAGATAATCACAGCACGCTGTTTGGCATGAGGTTGAATTTTCCTTTCCTCTGGCCGTATGTATAACTTTTCTTGCCGTATGTATACCTTTTCTTTCCGTTCCCTCCTTTTCACCCATGTTCTCACTTAGTCCTTAGGAGGTACCTGAAGGTAAGGCTTGCTTTCATCTACTTTCCAGCCATCCACTCCTTCTAGTCTAGGCTTATGTTGTTTATCTTTTAAAATGACAGAGTGTTTACAAGAAGAAAGGGAATAAGACATCTCTGCATTGCTGGCTTGACATAATCTCTTTCTTTAAGAAGCATCTGATTGTTCAACTGATAGCTTAAATAATATAGTTGCTGTTTGATATCAGCTTTTAGGAACTGATTCCTCATCTTAGCTTGTGGGTGATTCCTCACTTTGTCTGGTGGACGGCTGTCTTTGCCTATGCTCTGGCTTCTCTCTCCCCTGGCAGCCTGCAGTGCAGTGCTGTGCAGTATACCCTGCTCCTCAGACAAGCTGAATGAACACACACCATGGCCACTGGAATTCTGTGTGAGTATCAGGCAGTCTCTGCAAATCTGGGATTTGAATGTCTTGAGGCTTCAGATCTAGCAATTCCTCTCTGGTCAGTTTTAACAGGTTACTTTCCCCAGCAACCTGCTTCACCCTTTTCTCAAAATTCCTACTAGTCCAGTGTGCTGTACTCACTTAACCCTCTGCCAGAGGTTACCAGCTTTGTACCTATGTGGTAAAAGGAAAGGGAAAGGTGTGCCTTTATCTCAGGGAGCCCATTCACAGGTCAGTGCATTAGTCTGAGCTGCTGAGGTGAACATGTGCCTGGAAGGCTGTGAGGGAAGATGGCTGAGAGGTCGCTCAGTGATGGAGGGGTAGGCAGCTGGTGTTCAGCCATCCCAGCGTGGCTTTCCAGAGATGTCTGTCAGTGCCCCCAGTCCTTTGTTACAAAGGTGGTAATTTTTTGCCGGCCTGCAGTGGTGAATTACGGTGCTCTGCCCCTGCTCATGCTCTTGTTCGGCTCCACTTCAGAGGTTTTATGTGCACTATTGTTTTTTATTTCAGCGTGTCTGGGGAGCTCTGTAGCAAGGAGGGTTAAATGTTTGCTAATCACTATTAATATTCTCTTTGCAGTTGAAAACAACACACACTTGATTTCTACCTTACATCTCAGCTGGTTCCCTACCACGATGCCTGCCATTTTCCTGACAGAGGCAGACAGAAATATACTCATCATTGCTGTCTGTGGACTGAAAACCAATACAAACTGTCTGCACATAATATGCAGACTGAGTCAGTTTGTGTACTAGAAGTGACAGTCCATTCAAGTATTAAGGTACTGGAGAAATAAAATCTTAGCTGTGTTGCCATTTAATTAACTCTTGATGTAGCTGGGAAGGGATGAACAACTGTGTAATTTGCATATGATATCTATTTCAGAAAGTAGCAGTATGTTATGGGAGCTAAAAATGAGACCATGTTTAATTTCTGCCTTTGGTGGTAGTCCTTCTGAGTCTGTTGATAATGGTAGAGGAGCTGTGGGCATTCTCCTCATTAGATTTGTTTGTGTAGCATAAATCGTGCTCGTATTTGCAAAGGGAGCTCTGGGACATGCATATTTGACGCTGGTCTATAAATTTCCTTTATCTAACAGACATCTGAATTTATTTTTAAGTACCTGAGAATTCCATCCTCCTTTCTCAGTGCTGTCCTTAGAATTTAGGGTTTGCAGGAGAAAGGTGAGATTCTGTTTGCATTTCTGAAGGTCAGTATGTATTTAGGAATAGTAACCTGCACTATTTGTCTGAATTTTTATTTAATTTAATTAAATATGCAGTTATAACCAAATGCATTTTTCACCCTGGCCTTTTGTGAGGGATGAATATCTTCCCCTCCTTCTGTCTTCAAGAGACATTGTATTTGGATTCCGTTTACAGATGAGTCAAAAGTATCTCTTGCTGACCTCTTGTCAGGTTGTTGCACTCATCCCTTTCTCCACTGTTTCTTGCTGCCTTTAAGAACCCCTTGGAATGGCAGTAATTTTGGGAAATACTTGGAGAAAGTAGGAAGTGCCTCATCCTCCCCACATGACCTCAGCTGCAGTTACTCTTTTCAGGATTTGGTTTGTGAATCTTCTATTTCGTGGTTGTTATTCCAGAATTTGATAGGAGCTGCTTCAGCTTTGCCCCTTTTACTGCACTGAACTAATCTGCATGGACTGAGTTTCACTGCATCTTCATTTAGGCAGCCTTTGGCTTCATGTTTCTTTGTGAAGATTATGTGTTCTTATAGCAGTTACTTTTTTTTTTCTTTTCTTTTTTTTTCCTTATTTTCTTTTTTTGCATTGAATTGTCAGTTCCATAGCTGAGAAGTCTGGAAAGCTTCTGAGAAAGACTTGATTAACAGTATTTCATGTGTAACTGGTGTCTATTTCCTATAAGATGAATGGATGAGAAGCAAACTAGTAACTTTTTTTTTTCTTGGCATGGCTCACAGATCCAGAAAATTATCAGCTGATAATGACTTAATATCATTTTTACTTGCATATGGGAGAAGTTTTGGTCGGGGTGACCCTAAACAAATGTGACGGTGGCATTCTCTCTCAGCATGAATAGTGCTTGCTGGTGCAGTGAGGAAACAGGGAGTTAAGGGCTGTTCGTTTTTGAACATTTCAGACCACAAATGTGAAGACAGAAAGAAAGGACATGGAGTCTCCTAGCCCCTACAATAAAGAAGCATCCCACCTTCCCTTCCTTCCTTCTACTAGAGTTCTTGTAAAATGGGAAAGTTTTACACAAAACGCAGATGTAAAAGTGTGTTTGCATCATACTGAAGTGCGTTTATAAAAAATTATCCATATGTTCTCTACCATCAGATATGCTAGTGGGTTTTGGTACTGTCTGTAGCTTGAGGCTTCACCTGGGGGTGCTCATGTTGCTAATTGTTGGAGAAAATTTTTCCTCTTCTCCACCAAACGAAGAGGAATCCCGATGCAGAGCAGGTCAATGAAATGTTGCCAGTGCCATAACAGCTCTAATGGTGTATGCATTTGTGCTTTGCGGTGGAGCCAAGGCACCTGCTCTGCAAAAGGCATCAGTGAAATTGCAAGATTTGATTGATGCTGGTGCAAAAACAGAGAGCGTTTGTTTTTTTCCTTCTTGTAGTAAACGTTTAGTGTGCTAATGTAAACGAGTCTGCTGTACCCCTCCCAAATATGTGTTGTCACTTGTACTTTTTATCTTTTCCCTTTGTCTGTGGGGTACTAACAGTTGCTAAATGGTTTTTATGGAGGATAATATATTAGCAAGCGGTTTCCATTTGAGATTTTTAACTGCTACCTCTCCCTCTCTGCGACCTAGGGAGTGGAAGGCTGATATAATATAGTTATCTTTCCAAGCTGAGTCAATTTAAAGCGTGAGCTTGTAATATAGTTTTTAATAATCTCTCCTGCCACAGAGCCGAAACTGGTCTCAGAATGAGGACAACCAGATGAAACTTGCTTCCATGTAAACGTAGTTTGAGCAGAATCAGCCAATTTCAAGGCGGATTAGTCTCATTTCAGGATAAAGGAGCTATGAGTATGGGGAGAACTTGAAAGCTTCTTGTTAAAAAAGAGAAATCTGCATGGAATTGTTTTCCTTCCTCAGTTCCCCCATCTCTGAAATCTTATTCTGTCTTGTGACCCTTTTTGCAGTAAGGGTGGGGCAATGCAGTGAGGCACAAAAGCTGAAGGGGGAGGCGGCCTCCTGCTCAGGCCTGCAACGTGTTGGATGGCTGCTCTCTCATCCTGACCTGCAGTATTGCAGGTCTGCATCAGCAGGTTTCTGTCCCTGATGCTCCTCTGATTGCTGTTAGACCAACATGCCTTTCTTTTTCCTTAAAAAAGAAAAAAAAAGGTGCTGAGGAGAAAATATCTTAAAGAAAGGTCTTGTGATGCAACACGTTTTGTACCAGCTGCGTTGGAGGCAGAGCATCTAGGGCTGTCTGAATACCTGCATAGATCTCGTTACCTTAGGAGTCCATCTTGTAGGTACCCTCTCACTGAGGATGCTTTCTTTGGCTCTTGGGGAGTCGCTGCTCCATTCAGAGTGGAGAGTTACATAAAAATCTGTATATATGCCAGATTTCTCCTTGAGAACCTGCCTGAGCAGCCTGGACCTCATGTTGTCATCTTCGATGTTGAGATGTTTTGTCAGAGTTTTGGTCTTAACCTATTACAAAAAGAAGATGATAGACCAGGACACGCTGTGTGGTTACGAAGGTTTCTGTTGAAGGTTTGATACCTTATGCTGTTTTAACATAGGTTTTTTTGTGTTTGCTTGTTTGGTTTCTTCTTAATTTTGGTCACGTAACTACTGTATCTGAGTATTTTCCTCCTTCATATTGTTTTGATCCATGAAAGCAGTAAGATCTGCACTTTACTTCGACCATCTTATTTTATGGGACTTACAAACAGCATGCTCTTCTCTTAGATGCATTTTTTTTTTAACGGCCTGATAAAATTTTCTGAGCTTGAATTTGTTAAAAGCTGAGGGCTTCTACCTCTGAAATGATGAAGAAAAAGAAAATCACAGAAATTCCGTCGTGATTCCTGTGTTGGGAGTGATAGCTGATCTTCTGCCTTCAGGAGCGGAAGAGGCAAAGCTTTTTGTCAGGAGTTTTTAAGTAATGATGTGGCTGTCCCACCTTGCAACAGCTTATTGAAAAGCATAAAATATATTGCTGGATCAGCTTGCTCCTAAACTGTGTAGCTTAGAATAGCATAAATGTGTTTCATATTAAGTGGGATCTTATGTGGATTTATTACCTAACTAATGTCATCCTTCCTATCCAGAGTGGTGTGTTTCCAGATTCCATTTCCTACTGATTGTTAGTGCATAGTCCAGGGCTGTACTGTTCTCTTGGGATGAAACATTTCTGGAAAAAGGCTTCTCTTTTTTGCTGAGGAGCTGCATGTTGATTGGCAATGTTTTCTAAGCAGGTTCAGCCAACATCATCCACATACTTCAATCTGTATGGATTTCTGTGAGAGATCAATTCATCTTAACAATTGCCTTCAGTCCCCTCAACTTCCATTTTGCCCCTCATTGTGAATGTAAATTGTACCCCAAAGTTTTTATAAATATATTTTTATCCTCCTATAAGAATGTATTTCATCCAAGAAAAGAGGCCTTCGTGCTGAAATATTTTGGAAAAGCTTCCAGCTTTACTAACCCTATTTTATTTTAATCTTCTCTCACACTGCAGATCTTGGCAAGCTGAAAAGTTGTGGTTCAGCTGTTGTTTCCATTTTATTTTCTAAGGATGTGATATGTTTACTCAAATAATGGAAAGCTGTGAAAAGAACATGATAAATTCTTTTCTGTATCTCCTTTCTTCCACTGAAATATTTAGGGGTATATAAAAAATGAAGTAATTACTTTGCACGTCAGGAAGCACCCGTTTGCTTTCTTAGAGGGGGTATGGTATAGCCTGGGGACTCTTCTACTGTGAAACCATAAAAGGAGTTCTGATTGTAGCTAATGAAGTGGATTGTCCAAAAGCCAGCTTTCTCCTTGCCTGCCATTTAAAATGTCTAGATGGCTGTTTATGAGTTTTGCTTTGTTATGTGTCTGTCATACTTTTTAATACACCAAGCTGTGACTGTGTGGTAATCCTGTTGCAATATGGAAGCAAAGAAGCAGTGATTTTTCAGGATTTTATTTTTTTTTTTTTTCAGAGCAGAATCTCTTGAGCGGTTAAGCTTGTTGTCATTTTAGAAGCAAGCGCATACACCGTAAGCAATAAAATTTCCAATTCAGTGGTAAACAGCCTCCCTGCACTGAGTGGGGGAGTCTCATTTAAGTCCTGAGCATGGCAGTTGGTTGAGGTAGGAAAACATTGTGCTGGAAGGGTTATTTTCAAGTTGCCTGATGTCACTGAGGTCTCTGAAAGGAGCTCAAAAGTGTCTAGTTCTTTTCTAACTGTTCCAGTGTTATTTGTAACAACAGCTTGCTTTCTTCTCTTGCTAATTTTGATCTGTACTTATGCACCTGGCATTACTGCAATTGCTTTGTAAGTTTTATAAACTTGTAAGCAGGGAGTCATTAAGCGTCTGTTTTTAACTATGAAAAAAACGCTGTTATTGCGTTCACTGAGAATCAATTCTTTCTTCTTTTTCTTCTTTTCTGTTAACTTCGGGCGTGCACAGTCTGGATGATATAAGCAGCAGTGTTGGATCATACTGAAAATTGGTCTTGCACAGAATGATGTTATTGATTCTGGTAGCAAGCTATCCTGAAGGCTTCTAAGAATATGTCTACAAAAACCTTACAAATATGAATAAATGTATTTCTGTGATACATTGGCCTGATTTTTTGACACCCTCTGCCTTAGAATAAGGAAAATAAGTCTTATTTGAAATGGAGATTCTGTTAAAATACTGGTTAAAATTGAGGTTTGGAATCATTTTAACTTGTAATTTTGAACAAACAGCAGTTTTCTTCTGTGTGTGGGAAGAATGCATTTTACTCCTACAAATATTTCTTAGAATTGCTCAAGCCTTTGTTGTCTTTTAGTTGCTACTAGGTTGTAAAGAGTTAAGAAAAAACAAAGGAAAAGCTGCTTGGGATCTGTGAAAAGTATTGACTAGTCTTACTGTGTACATTGGTGTATAAGAGGGTGCAAAGTCTTCTGTAAATTATTTCATATACCCCAATTCCTCTGGGGCAATGTAGGGATCTGAACTGTTGTTCACCTCACCAAAGTGTCTTTTGATCTTGGTGGAAAATGATGCACTAATATGAAAATACCATGGGACCAAAGCCTATTGGTAGAAAGATTCTGGCATTTTGTTAACAGCAAAATTTCTGAAGCTAAAGATCTTAACACCACTGAAGAATTGCAGAAAAAGAAGTAGAAGCAGATTAAAGATTTAAAATATGTAAAACATTGTTTTTATGAATGTCACTGTGAAACTAGAACAGCTGGGGTATAGGATTTAGGTATAAATTTGACCCAGAGATGAATACACTTGAAATATGATATCTTTCTGTGGATAATCTTAATTTTTTCATTAAATCAGTGGACCTGCAGCAGTAAGCAGTACTCTGGCAGCCATGTGACTGTCAGAAGCTGTTGTAGGGACGTGTGTGCTGCTAAATATGCTTTCTTGCAGCTTCAAGAATGTGATTATGCAGCTGACTAATACGTTTGTCTTTTTGATGAGACTGAGATATTACTGCACTCCTTCTCCTAGAGCATGTAAGACCAGTTTTTACGTCGGTGATGTCCTTTCAACGTGTGAGTATTCTGTATTGCTCAATTGGAAAGGCATTCTTTTCCCACAAGTTAGTTGCTGGGAAGAGTGAGAACGAGCATCACATGAAACTATTGAACAAAGCAGCAGCAGAATTACCACTTAATTCAGTCTTACGGGCGGTGTAAGAGATCACAGAGTGCGTCTTTTAAAACAGATAGGTAGAGTGCAGCTGGTGCTCCGGTAGCCTCCTGGGGCTTTACTGTTGCTCCTTTTCAATTTCACCTCATCCTGAGTTTCAGTGTTAGTCTGGTAAGGATTTGAAGGACGTTTGCAGCACACTGCAGGGATCTTTCAAAGATATGCATGGGAGCAGCTGAGCCATTTGAGCACAGAGAAAGCTTGAAAATGAGCTGACCTCGAACAAAACATTTTGCTTTGGTTATCGTTTAAGGTAGGAGGGCTGCCTGTTACTTTCTGCCAGACAGCTCGCCCATTGAAGTGAGAACCTTAGCTTCCCCTCAGATTAGCTGTGAGGCTGGCGCACTGAGCACTCTGCTCCTGTCTGCATGTACAAGTCGGTGCTTTCCAGCGCAAAAGCAGTTTACTTTCCTTTTCTCAATTTTAAGGTTTCTGAAGCTGAAGATTTGAATTGAGTTAGCGATAAAGTGGAAGGATTAAAGATTTTAAAGATTTTAAAAGGATTTTCATGACTAAAGTTTTACAGAATGTTTAGCGCAGGTTTCTGCTGAGCAGGGTGGGGTAGCATGGTCTGCTTTTTCCTTTGAAAAGGAGACCGTTTGCATGTACAATGTGAACAACATTTTTCTGATCAAAGACATATCTAAGATCTGTCCCTGCTCCAGCTGAGTCCCAGTTGACAAGCGTGGCACACGAGTTTGAAAAAGGGTCCATAGGTTGTTTTAAGCTCCAGGATGCTAAGATTTTTCTCAGCTTTTGGATCATAAAGAAGGACTGTGTTTTCTGTATATGGTATAATTTAACTTCTGGCAGGGCATGTTGCTTTGTTCACAGGAAAGGAGAGATGAGCAGTATAACTAAAGCTACTAAGGGACACATTTCACATTTAAAGTTCACCCTACTAATTTTTCCTTTTAGGTTTCTGCAAAAGCATCTCTTTATAGAGCCCACCACTTTAAAATAAAATCATATTTGCTGCTCCAAAACTTGGCAAAACACTGTGCCCAGATTTCTTCTAGTGAGGCCAAGCTGATCTCTCTTTATATTCTGTAATGATATTCTTTCTTGTTCTGTGTTGGACAAGCGGATTTTGGATGCGGTCCATCTAGAGTGTTAGGTGCATCGTAGAAACATCGCTGTAGCAAAGAGCTGCTCTAATTGCCAAGTGCTAATAGACAAATTGCAGCTCTGCTTCTGTCAACATTATCTCTTTGGGGTTTAACAGATAGGGGTCACCATCCTTGAGACAGAGGCAGATGTGCTTTTCCCTGGTACTGGAAACACTGCTGTATAAGCAGCGTGTATGTAAAAATAAACAAACAAAGCCTTTGCCAGAATCCCAGTGATGTAGCATTTATATCTTTGTGATTCATTTGTGCAAGGGGACAATAACCAAGTATGAGTGATGGCTTCAGATGAACTCTGAAGGACACAAGAAAGCAGAATGCTGTTTGAAGTGAGGATTTTGGCTTAGATTTTCTGACCTGAAAAGAAGTGCTGGCAAGGAAAGATGAAAACCTGTTTGATTGGCCTGTGGTCTTTTTGATCTGTGAACACAATTTAGCATACCATCTGGGGAAAATGTCTTCTACTGGCACAGAGAGGAAGTAGACAAACCAAGAGCAGTGTCCAAATGTACTTTAATTTCTGTAGCTCTTGAAACTGTTCAGTCTCATTTTGATTAAGAGACCAGAGTTGTACATCTGCAAGGTAAAATGCACAGCCATCCCAGCCACAGGGTACTAGATTAAAAGGATATCTTTCATCTTATCCCTGTTATAATCAATTACTGGGGCTTTAAAGATGACTGCTTTTTCCCTCCCCCCTCGCAACTAAAATAACTGAAATTTTTTTAAGGTATGTAAGAAGCTGGTTGTGGGGTTTTTTTTGTTTGTTTTTTGTTTGTTGGGTTTTTTGTTGGTTTTTTGTTTGTTTGTTTGTTTTTTTAAGGAACATTACAGGCTAGTACAAAAGTACTGGGGTTTGCTACTGTTAATATTACTTATTTTTAGTTAGTGGTTATTGATGGGTATATGGCTGTCTAGACTGCACAGGGATAGTATATGAATTTTCCATCAAAATCTGTATTATTTAATCATATGTACTGAGGTACAAAGGCACCATTGCTAGGATGCACCATACTGGCAAAGTTCCATGTAAACTTCAGTTTCTTTTGTTTAGGTTTTTTGTTTGTTTGTTTGTTTTACACATGTGCTTATAGCCCTTTCTGTTCAGAAAGAACCTGCTAATTTAATACCAATAGTCTGGCTTTTTGAAATTGAGATCAAAATGAATCCAAGGCATTTTTAGCTGTCCCACTCATGTCTAGAACCTCATGATCCCTCAGCTGCAATCAAATGCCAGATCTTTTCTCTATAGAAAGTTTCTTACAGACACAGAAGAGTTGGAACTCTTTCTTCAGTTTCTACACTCTCCTGAAAGTGTAATCAGAAAATCAGAGAGTAGGAATGTGGCATGTTTCTAACTGATGAGAAAACTGAGCTGGATGAGCAGTAGCTGAAGGAAGTATGAAGAGGAGAAGAGGAGGAGCTTAAAGTACATTTAAACAGAACTGGAACCAGGTTCAGAAGAAATTTATCCTGTTGAAGGACGCTTGGAAAAAATGGAATATTGTATGGTTTTCTTCCATCCTCCAGTGTTCCAAATTAACCTCCTGAATTTTCATTGTTAAGCACATCAAATGTCCTCTGTTTATTAAGTATCAGAAACTTTATGATGCTCTTCTGCTCCTGGGGTGGCGGAGTGAGGAGTTGAGTGAGAAGTTTGGGAGAATATCTGTGCCTGCCTGCTGGATGGGATCTCTGTAGTGTAGAACTGGGCAAGAGTGGGACAGAAATCAGGTGATGTGTTGGAGCATGTCAAACTAATCTGTTTTTCTAATTTGATAATCGTGGGAGGAGACTCCAGAATTGATGCAAAACAGTAA
>PPHD01000686.1:3938-48608 GCA_002909625.1 Bambusicola thoracicus
TCCTCTTTAAGAGATCCATGTTTATTTTTTTTTTTTAACTAATGAGTCCTTATAAATAGGTACACTTAATAAATCTACATATATTATTTTCAGGATGTTCTCACCCTAATGAAATGTCAAAGTCTCAGCTTGAAAATCTCCAATATATCAGCATATCCAACCTTGGTGATTCTATGATTCTATGATATTAACATATATAAATGAGTTCTTGGAAAAGAATGAATATGTATGCCAATGTACTGCATATGTACGTCTTAACTGTTAAAATGTAGAACCTGAACCTGAGGGGGCGTGCTTGATTTGTCAAGCTGCCCAGTATGAATCATAAGGAATAAAAGAATGCCATTTTCTATCACCACACTGGAGTTCGAGTTCTGTTCCCAGATTTCAGATGACATCTGAGAGGATGACAACTGTCAAGTCTTTGTTCAAATTATGGACTTCTGTGCTTCTGATGCAGTTCTAAACTTGAAATTAAGGCTCACTTAATAAGTATTTAATTTCTTTATCACTGTGTGTTAATCAGGACTAAATCAGGAAGTTAACAATATCATGCTTATACAAATACATCAGATATGAAGAGAGTAAACAGTGGGTTGTAATGATGTGCTTTCTCCTGCTCCCAGCCTCCTCCTTCAGCCTGGCTATTATGTCCAAGGCCTGGTCCAGTTTTGATGACACTGTCCTACTAAGTGCTACAGCTATGAGTGAATCATTCACAGCTTCTCTGGACAACTTGTTCCAGTGTCTTAACACCCTCCAAATAAAAAGAAAATCCATTTAACATCTGACTAAAATCTCTCTCAGTTTAAAGCCACCTAGCACTGCCTTTGCTCCCCTACCTGCCATTTTATATGTCCATATTTGCAGTTTTGAATAGTCTTCTCACATGTGCAGAATGGATGAAAATGAATAGTGCATTAACTCATTCATTTTTACATGATTAGAGAGTCTTTATATATTTTTTTCTCATCTTCCCCATTCAAATCTTCACAAATGTTCACCCTAGAGAGATATACTCCCAGCAAAAACTATAAATGTTCAATTTACTTAACATGTAGTATAAAATTAATTTCTGAAGATAATCAGAAAGTTAAAAAAAAAACAGATTATTTAACTTGTAGTACTGATAAGAGGATATTATCCATTAAGAGGTATTTTTACACAGTTGTCATACGAATAGGAAAAAAATATTATTTTAGTAGCTCATTATTTAATGCCCAATTACAACAGAATTCTAATCAAATATGAACAATAATAAATGAATTCATCATTTTTCTAAGTTGCTTTACAAACACTGACACACTGTTTCAAAATGATGGTAAAAATGCAGGGTTTTATCAGAAAATTAATCTGTATTGAAAATCTGTGGGACCCAGCTCTTCTTGTTATATGATTGAAGCTCAAAATTCTGGGTGGGGTAGAAAGAGGGAAACTGTCTTCACAATTATAAATTGTGGTTTAAAAGCAATGGGTAATAAAAGACTCACTTAATCCAGCAGATGCAAAGGGTAAAACAAGTAATAGAGTACATTAGTATACCATACCATCCCAAAAATTTCTTTCCTTCATGATGGGGAAAAAATTGCTTCTAGAAATATAGAATACCATGCAATTCATGCTTTATTATCTGAGCTAAAGCTAAAGCAATAATTAGTTTCAATTCTGTTTGGTTTTTTGTTTGTTTGTTTGTTTGTTTTACAGTTTTCCTCATTTGCAAAAGAAAAGGTCAGTGTACAGTCATTATGTAACAACTACATCTCAAGTCAGATGAAAATATAAAAAGCAGTGGAACTGTAATTCAGTCTTCTATTTATTACATATTTTTTGTGTCTGTTAGTATGTGATTTTCAGTAACATGCTTACATTCAACTAATTTTACTCTCCCTTATAACTGATCTCAATAGTATACTGGTTAGGGTCTCTCTGAAAAGATGACCCTCCCTGTACCTAATAGACTGCTGGATGCTAAGTTATATCAAGATTTATCTGCGCAAATAAAAATTAAGATTATGAGCCTTAGCATATTTCGTACCACTGCAAAGCTAGAATGTTGCACGATTGAGATAATTGAGATTGCATTGAGATAAATACAAAATATAAAATTAATTAAACTGTTGACTTTCCTAAAATAATAATCTAATCTCCAGGTTAGCACCAGCATAAAGAGAATGTAGAGAAAATACTTTGAAATTGACATTTTTGCCATTGTTTTCATCTTTATGAATAAAAAGTATGCTTTCAGTGTTGAAAGTAGACTGACAGAATTTTTTATGATTAAATGTTTTTAACTAAAACATTACTTGATAGAAATGAAAACCATTCGCAAAGGCAGGTCAGATGTAGCAACTTTTCCAAGCTCAGGAAGCGTTTTAGTATTTCTTTATTCTAAATATAGTTACAAATTTTCTTTGTTGGAAACAAAGTTGCTATGCAACTGAACTTCTATTTTAAACATTAAAATAAAAATCGATCTGCTCAGAACATCATTTTGGTTTTGATTGTATATCCATTAACTCTTCCAGGGCTATTTTTTCACCACAATGTCACACACGATTGAATAAAATGCTTTTAATTATCCTTTCCTTTGGAAGCTCTTTACTTAGATACAATGTACTCTAAACAAAGGAAATGGAAAAAATCATGTTGAAAAGTCTGTTTTTCAGCTAGTAAAAAAAAATTTCTTCTCTATTCATAATAGATAAGATTTCAGAAGAAGAATCAGCATGAGATATCTCAAGGAGACAAACATCTCACAATCAGTATTTTAGGGAAATCAGGTTTCCTTTATTTGTCTGAAACTGAAAGCAGTCACAACCTAAGAATCATCCTAGAGGACCTTGCCCCCTTGCTTCTCAGAACTGATGGAGCTGGAATCCCAGGTGGTGCAGGAGTTGCCATAAGAGAGATTGTATAGCAATGGGACTTGGTATGTCGGATTGATGATTGCACTTGATGATTCTGAAGGTCTTTTCCAACTTCAGTGATGCTAGGATTCCATGATCCTATAGAGCCTTGATTGCTGGCACACACACTGCATCTGAAGCGGATAAGGTCATCATTCTTCACATAAATAGGAATTTGTTGTATAAGCATTATGCGTAAAAATAAATTTCTTCTGCTTAAAGTACTTTTCATGGAATCAAATACATCCAAGTGGTAAACAGAATTTTATCCCAAATTATGAATGTTCTTATTTTATTTAAAATGATTACTTGCTACCCTTAAATGACTATACAAAGTCTTATCCATTAATGAGAACTCTACCATCCTCATCCATAACTTCTGAATTGACTGAGCACAGTAGACCTCTGAAATATGTTAATTTAAAAATAAAAGATAAAATATAATGGCCCGTGAAAACACTTCAAGGAAGTAGGAATAACAATGAAAGGCATAGAATAATAGCATGAATTGAATGAGAATAGAAGGGAAGGAACTTCTAAAGACTGTCTAGTTCAACATCTGACATGAGCATGAACATTTTAGGTTAGATTAGTTTGCCCAAAGTCCAGCCCAGCCTAGCCTTGAATTCTTTCAACGATAGGGCATCTGCAGCTATATTTTCAGTTTCTCAGCACTCTCATTGTAAAAAATATTCTCCTTATATCAAATGTAAGTCTATCCTCTTTCAAGTTTAGAGCCATTACTTGTCCTCTCACCTTGCACCACGGAAAAAAAGTCTCAAAAAAAGCTGTTCTCTGTTTATCTCCTGTCCCCCTATCTGTACAGGTTCTTGGAGTTGTCCCAGAAACTGCAGCTATAAAGAGATAAATTTGAGGGTTCAGCCCTTAGTTTCATATAATCAGTCAGGTCTTTTCAAATATCATATAAACAGCTTGAATTCAAGCCATCTGAAAATTTCAGACTTGAATAAGTTAGTTTATAAGGAAAAAGAGTTTTTCTTCTGATTTTTGTCTCTTCTGGTTGTATGCCATAAAATCTTCCAATAAGTAGGATTTATCATGCATATTCTATGTACATTCATGACTTGGGTGTCTTCAATGTTTTCCCAGGATCTCTTCAGATCTAAGTGTGCAAAACTATATGCTGTATGACAGTGGCAGGGCTGAACCCAGTGAGGAGAGCAACTAACGTTTGAACCAATAGCACATGAGATGTAACAAAGTATTAGCACAAGACACACAGAAACACAGGATAATTATTCAAGCCTTGTTACTTTGTGAAGTGAGTTCAATAATAAAAGAACTACAATAAAGAAAAAATGCCTTCAGCACAATACCTAAAGACATGAGAACAAATGCAATTCAGACCTCCAGTACATAAGAGATGAACTTGCCTGAGATTCAAAGAGGAAGAACAAAGCATGATCCTTGAAATTTATAGAGAAATAAATTGTTCTTGATCTTCCTGATTCTTTTGTTAAGCTTGCTTGAAATCTACAGTCTATAGGAATGTAACAGAGTCAAAGATTTCAGGAGCAAAGACAGACAATCATTTAGAGCTTATTTCCAGAAAGGAAGAATGTCAAGAAGGGTGGTCATTCTGAGGAGGCATAAAGAATAAATCTGAATAAACATGAAAGGATACAAATGAAATTCATACTAGTCTCAACAACAAATCAAAAACAAAAGGGGAAATTGAACAGTGGATTTTAAAATATTGTTTCTTAACACTAGTCAGAGTGAAGGGAGCTTCAGTGTTAAAAAAGCTAAAAAGTCTGGTTGGCTAAAGAGGGATTTTTCTTTATATTCTGCAGAGAACACATGCAAGTCATAAAATTACAAATAAAAAGGAAAAAAGCCAACTATGAACATAATTATAGTTTTCTACTGTAGACAAAGATGCTACTGCTTGTAAAATATGTTGTAATTAATCCTTTCAGCCTCCCTTGCCTAGATGGTACAATATAACTATAGGTTGTCTATCATCTAGTCACTTCCACAGGTGAGCAATTATTACAATAATTAATACCGAGAAAAATCACCAGGACAACTCTGTAGTGTTATACATAAAGTTGATATTTTTTGTGTGAATTTTGCATTGTCACTAAAAATCCATACTTTTATTACTTCTCTTCTATATCAAAATTATTGGCAGTTTCATATGCTGATAAAAAGAGCATCATTTATTCCAAGCTTTGAAAAAAATAATAAAAAATAATGATTAAAAAAAAAAAAAAAAAAAAAGCTTGAGTAATGTTAGAAAGATCATTTTAGGCTTGCTGAAATAGAAAATGCAATGCTTTACACAACATTCCAGTTACCAGTTTAGTCTGGAGCAACAAAAATGATAGGAGAAAATACATAAATTTAATCTCTGAGAGGTTAGAACGAAATATTTATTACTGCACATTCTTATGAATGTTGCATACTCCTGTAATTTATACAGAAGAGCAAATGATTCTATCTTCTACATTTTATTTCTTACTAACTCATTCAATAATAGTGGAAATTTTGCAGTTTCTGTTTTGATCTTGTAACAGATTTTGTATTCTATAACAACACACAACAGGTAACAAAGCAATTATTCATGTTTAAAGATCAAATGTTATTGCTTTAATTGATAATGAGATAAATCTTTGAGATACCTAGCCTTTCCTCTTCTTCCTCAGTTGTAGCTTGGGCTAGTTTATCAGCCCCACCAAACACATTCACAATTCTCTTACTAACTTAGAGGCTTTCATTTCCTAAAAGAAAATTATGCTACTAGAAAGGACTTTAGTCCATGAGCTTTTTTTTAAATCCTGAGTAAATCACTCATTACTGATCTTCATTTGGACACTGAGCCATTGATGAGCGCTCTCTGAATATGATCTCACAACCAGTTCTTCATCCATCAATCCACCCCTCAAATCCATACCTTTCCAGTTTGGAGAGAAGAATATTGTGGGGGACCATGTCAAAGGCCTTACTGAAGTCCAGTTAGTCCAACGGCTCTTATCTTGTCCATCAATGCAGTTAAGACATCATAGAAGGCTACTAGGTTGGTTAGACAGGACTTGCCCAGGGTGAATCTATGCTGGTTGTCTGATATCACCTCCCTGTCTTCCATATGCCTTAGCATAGCTTCTGGGAGGACTTGTTTCATTATCTTCCCCAGCAGAGAGGTGAGAGACTGATTGATCGATGATCCCTTGAATCAATCATCCTAGCTGGGACACCTATCTAATAGTGCAGTGATAGACAAACTGCAGACGGTTCACAAATGAGGTTCTACTAAATATGTATAATGCACAGATAACACAAAAGTTAGTGGTATATGCCAACTGAATCCTTGTGCTTTATCACAGGTAGGGTACAACTTGTGTATGCAGTGTATGACTTGTCCTCGCCTTTTCTTAAAGTGCAGTTCACCACTGAGTGTTCACTGCAACACAGACAAGAAAAAGCAAGAACTTATCTGACAAGTGTTTGCAGCAAAGTTTATTCCTAAGTTAAATCATACCAAGTATACCTTTAAATAACAGAACTGTTCTTGAGAGCAGATTTGTATATTTCTGCCTTATCAATAGGATATATTTATATTGCAGTATATTATAATGAGCACCAACACATAATGCTTATTCTTCTTATTAAATGTAGCTCTGCTGAAGTGGTTATTTTACACTATAGTTGAATTCCTTTCTCTCTGAGTTTTAATCATATGACAAATTAGATTGAATTTGCATTTACACAGCAAATTTTATGATGTAAGTTTCCTAATACACTTCAGCTTGATACTGTGGTGAACTGCATTATCCCTAATGGGTCATCAGTTCTGAGATTTAGTATTTGATCTTATTTTATTATCTTCCCTAGCTATATTCCATACTTAATTTTTTTCCTGAAATGAACATTATTGATTTACTCATTAAATACTGTCTGCTGGTGTGAATTTTTCATCCAAGCAGTATGATGAATCCTTTTTAAAATAATGATTATATGCTGCACAATACTTGAAATACTGGCTTTCTGGGAAGGTTTTTAATGGATTGCAACTAAGTACATTGTATACAAAAAAACCTTGTACCTTTTCAGCAAAATGACATCCATTGATTATATCTCCTCAAAAATGGGCCAATCGATAAATTATTATATTTTTTAAAATTAAGCTCATTTGAAGGTGAAGGATTATTTTCTTAGTTTTGTTTGGAGATGGTGCTTTACTTCTGTACTACTTCAGTTTAAAAGACAATCAAGTATCACAGGAAAGGGGTTGAATATATTTTCAATGAAGATTATGTCATACATAATCCCCAGGGAAGCAGTCATGGCATTGAGCTTGTTCAAGAGGTGTCTTGACGAAGTTTTCAGATGTGGTCTGATTGTTGGTGGTTCCAAGTGGAGCCAGGTGTTGCATTCAGTGATCCTGTGGGTACCTTCCAACTCAGGATATTCTATGACTCTATAATTCAAATAATTATATCAGATTTAAATGAAATGGGACTCTAGCAGTTCACCTTAATGCCACAATATTTCCTAATTATATGAATTATCACACCCAGTGACTGGATCTGAAAAGAGAAACTGTTCTGTCGCTAAGAACCTTTGTGATACTTTTCCTAAATGCATAGTGCAAAGATGTTGGCTCAAAAATTGTTTATTCTGCTACAAAAGGGTGCATATTTTTGTCAGTGCTCATCAAAATTGATGAAAATATTATATCTAAGCTTACATGCAAAAACAATTCTTAAACAACAGAAATACTTCATATTGGGTTGCTTCACTCAGGTCAATATATTTGAATTTGTTGAGCCACATAAAAATATTTTCAGAGCATTTAAACCTTAAAAATGTATTATTTTTACGCAGAGCCATTCATCTAAGGAATGGTAGCTTGGAAACTTTTATTTCCCTATTCCATTATGTTGTTTTTGTCCGCAAGAAGATTTAACATTTGACTTTGTAAAGAACTTTGTGGAAATGCTGTTGCAGAGAAGGGAAAACCAAACAAATAGTATTCTCATGTGAAAATGGTTAGGCTGTAGAGCAGATTGCCCAGAGAGACTGTGCAGTCTCCATTTCTGAAGGAGTCCAAGACTGGATGAAGCCCTGAGCTACCTGCTTTGTATAGTGGATTGGACCGAAGACCACCTGTGATCCCTTCCAGTCTGAATTCTGTGATGTGATGATTTCACAAAATTAACATAAATAGCTAAAAAAGGAGTAAGGGAGACAGCAGGAAGTGCTTTCATGTAATTGCCAGCTGTGATAAAAAAGTGTTTTAAATGTTTTTGAGAAATCCAACTGCCCAACAGCAAAGGCACAAGCTAAGAGAATGCAGACTTGGATTCAATTATCTTGCCACAGTGCTATGTAAGTGTACGTGATTCTCTTTCAGATACTGCTGTCATGAAGTAAAAAAAGGAAGCAAAATCAGTAGTTACTGCTTGCAATCTAATCCCATGATATTAATTGCCAAATATATGTGCATGACATGCTATTCATTTGTTTCTCAATGAGAGTTATCTTATCAGCTGCTACCGAATAGCTGATTACTGGAGACAGCCTCCAGACATTCTTCGATCTTGCATTGTTTGTGTCATTAATGGTAAACAGAAGAGACACTCTTCCCTTATGTGGGCTGCATTTTAAAACAGGCTTATACATTTTTATCATCATTTGTTTCCTTCATGTCACTTCATGGGCCAGAGAACTCAGTTGAACAGATGCTTGCTTAACACAGCAGAAAGCAAGCTGCATAAAGCATTTGAGCTAAAAATCAGGAGTTTGACTTTTAAAATTGTCATAGTCTAAAATTATTAGCTAGAGTATACACATGTGCCAATATTTCTTTGGTTTAAAGAACACAGTAACATACTACTTTCCCTTTTTCTTTTCTATTTTTTTCTCTTTTTTCTCTTTTCTTTCCTTTTCTATTTTTTTCATTTCTTCTTTCCTCTTTCTATTCCTGAGTAATAAGAATCAGAAATAAACTTTCTCCAAAATTCACATCACCAAAAGTACCAAGAAAAAAAAATCAGTTTAATATTTTGAAACTTACCAGAAATGAACATGTTCAAGCTATAAACACAATAGTGCATTTCAATATTTTACATGTTCATGTACTCTTATTACCACCCTCATTAGCCTCATTTTCTCTTTCCTCAGAATGATACAGCAAGAAAGCCGGAGGGTGCTGAACGGTGAAAAACTCATGGAAATCCTCTACTGCCATACTGTGCTGAGTACAGTCAGCTGTGAAAGGGGCTCTCCACTGTTTAGAAATTGTTAGACACCAAGAGAGACCCAAGGGAAGTGGCTGATGTAGATGCCAACTCACTCTCCATCATATTTGACAAGTCATGGCTGCCTATTGAAGTAATTGGAAAAAGGGAAATATCACTTCCATTTTTATGAAGGTTAGAAAGGAAGATCAGGGGAACTAAAGACCAGTGAGCCTCACCCCTGTGCTTGGAAAAATCGTGGTAGAAGAACTCACTGAGAGCAGTCCTGCAGAGGATTTGGGAAATCTGATGGACGAAAACCTGGACATGATCCAGCATGCTCTTTCGGCCCCGAAGATCTGGACTGCATCAAAAGAGGGGGCCAGTAATTCAGCCATGTGATTGCTCCTACCCACTCTGCCCTCATGAGGCCATACCAGGAGCACAGTGTTCATGTCTGTTCCCCCAGTACAAGAAAGAGCAGTTCCAGAGGAGGGCCACAAGGAGGATCAAAGGGATGGAGCACCTCTCCTGCAAAGAATGACTGCAGCAGCTGGAATTGTTCAGCATGGGGAAGAGAAGGCTCTGGGGAGACCTCCTTGCAACCCCTCAGTATTTAAAGAGAGCTTATGTACAATTTGGAGACTAACTCTTTACACAGTTTAATAGTGACAGGAGAAGGGGAAATGCTTTTAGACTAAAATAAAAACAAAAATAAAAATCATGAAAATTAGCTAGTTCTTCCTAGAAGGAAATGGGCTTGTTTTCCCTAGCAAACATTTTGTCATATGTTTAATCAACACATCCAGGTAGATTTGCAGAATCATACTGTATAAAAAATGTAAAATAAATTAACAGCAGAAGCAGAATTTCTCTCTCAAAAAAAAACAAAACAAAACAAACAAAAAAAAAACCACATGGTTAAGCTTCAGTACAGAGTTCATAAAAACAATTATTTGAAATTTTGTAGATTTATGAGACAGATCTTCAGCTAGTTATCACTGTTTCAGCTCCACTGAAGCCTAAAGAATTATGTCTACATCTACTGACATTTTACTCCACACAACTAATTGTCTCAACTAGAAGTATGCTGTCAATTTAACATTTTTTAAATAGCAATTACAGGTAATGCTTCTGAGATTTTATTTCTTCTAGAAGGGAATGGTGGAAAAATAACAAATGAAATTAATTTGTGATAAGCTACAGAGTGCAATTCATAATGCTGCAATTTAGAAAATATTTGTTGCTGTGCAACACTGTGCAATCATGGTGTACCCAACATACCATATAAGTGGTATTTCACACTTGGTAATAGCTCTTACCATGTGCTTCAAAGAAGACAGGGAAATAGACAAAATTATACTGTAAAGATAAAAAGAAGTGGACTCCTTCTGTTCTTTAATTTCTCCCTTTCTGCTCTGAAGTATATAGATTCATAGTCTTTAAGTAATTCATTTCTAATGTGTTGTCCTAAATGTAACAAATAGGAAGGACACAAAAGAGCTTAAAAGGAGTGGGTGCTGCCTGAGAAAAAAACAGAACTCAACAGCTCCATTGGATAACCAGAAGCAAGTTAGGATTGCCTTTCCTTTTCATAATGACATGCAAAAAGGATGACAGAACAAAATGCCCACCCTCCCCTAAAAAGTCCTCTAAGCAGTATTCACACAGGATGCTTGAGACCAACCTAGGTGCCAGAGGGACCTGCCACTCAAATGAAACCACAGTTGCTATTTTTTTATATGTAATACTTGGATGGGATGTGCTTGAATGCATAGCTGAATCATAGTTATTATCTATCCACATTAGCTGCAGCAAATTCTCTTTAAAAAAAAATAATAATAATAATCGCAAGAAAGTATTTGCATCTGTTTTAAACTTCTTGTCCCTCAGAAAGTTTGCTTCCGGTAGATGAACCTTCTTCCTCCCATTTTCATTCATATGTTTATAAATTTGCACACAGTTATTACAGTGCTCAGTCTATGTGAAATGAATCGCCTTGGAACATATCCCAAACCATTTTTTAAATTATTTTTATTTTTATTTTTTTATTAGTTCAAGAAGTCTCCTCCTCACTCTCATTCTAATTTTTCTGTATTCTACCTTTCCTAGAGAAAAAGGAGCACATGTTATAACAGTTCCCTATTCTGGCTCATCTCATGGTTGCATAAATCTTTGCTTCAGGATTTCAGTGAAGCTGAGTCTAAGCAGACGGTAGAAGGGAATGGTTTAAATTAGTTTTGCCACCAAAATTAAGAATGTGCCTTAGAGAGGCACATTTTGATTGGTCTTCATTTGTTAAAGGCCTCATAAAGAAAGATGCTAAAACAAATCCCCAAGGTAATACTCTAGCAAAAATATGAGCTACCAGGTCTGCCACGGTTTTGTCAAACTGGTAGTCAGTGCACTTGTACAGGGTGCTAATAAAAAGGATGGCTTCTCTAACTCATGAAAATAGTACATACAGGTTTTCTTGGAATGTGAATACTTATTCCATTGAAGTCAAATGAAAAAACATCATTGATTTCAATGAAGCTAGATTCACTCTTCAGAGTAAGAGATAATTCATGCTATTTGCACAGTTCTTACTGAACTATATATATGTAAATATAAACATATATGTGTTTGTGTGTTGTGAGTCTTTGGTATCTACAACGAAAGAAATAATAAATAAATCGATAAAACAAACAAACAAACAAACAAAACTCAAGCACTGCTATCCTACAAGCAATACAAAGACTTCCTTAAAAATGGATTTAAGAGTATGAGTTTGCTCAAAATACATAGGAGATAGTTAGTCTAAAACATCTATTTGGCGAATGTTGTTTTTTTTTACTAAAATATTCCAATATTCTGATAATTCTCTTCTTGAAAATATCTCATAGCAATCAATATCTTATTTCTCTTTTTTTAATTGTTTATATTGCAGTATTATTGCAATAACTTAACATTATTTTTAAAATAATAAAGTATTTTCCAGTAAAATTCTTTGAAGAGCATATCAATTCTTGTAGCTACAGTGTTGAACTGAGACCTCACATCTGTAGAATCAAAGGAATGCAAAGCTGAAAGCAATCTCAGAGTTGAAAGCAACTGTCTTGAGTCCCCTAAAATTATGATAACAAATGACTTTTCAAGCCCTTTCAAAAGTACTATCCCCAAGATAAAATCTTCCTGTACCATAGGCACCTTTATAAGCTTTATTCTTAATTACTTATACTTTGTGATAAATTTGTTATAACTGTTTATGGAAACTATATTCATGTTTCCTCACAAAATATTGATAACATTTGAATAAGGTGAGAAATAAAACTCTGAAAATACAATGCATATTAACAACTCATCATTTGAATTTATATTATTATAAAATCCTTGGAAATAATCTGTTATCAAATTTTTAACCTAATGGTTGTGCAACATGGAGTTTTTATCATCTTGCTTTCCTCCTTGTGAAGCTAAATGTCATATACAGAATAAAGTAAGCAACAATATGGAATTGATTCAAATACTACTGCTTCTAATTTAATAATAAACTATGATACTATCTCTTATATGTTATCAGCATCCTTTTTGTGTGTGTGTTAGAAGTGAGAGATTTGCTTATCACTTCAGCTAGCCTGTGACAGCCAGAAAATCCTAAGCTGACAAAGGGCAAATAGGTGTTCAGATTTGTAAAAATCATTCTAAATGTCAAATTTGAAACCTGCTTTTCCATATACTGCCCTATTTTCTGTAGAGAGAAAGATAGTAGTTAGAAATCTGTTAGACATATTGTAAATTACCACTTATCATAACTGTAACACAGATTATAACATTAAAAAAAGTTGGCAATACACATCACTATGTCTTGGAAGGGTGAGAGCCAATATTGCACTTTCCTTTGGTTTAGAGCCAGAAAGGAAAACTTATAAGGAAGAATTAACATGTCAAAGATCTTTTATTTACGTAAAAAGTCATACACGATCCCCCAAAATCTTTCATGTGCAGTCTCACAAATGTACAAGTATAATCAAAACCACAGTACTGTACATCTCTGCAAATAAAAAATATGAAGGAGAGAGGTGCTAGACTGGAAAGAGAGAGGCAGGACTCTCTGACTACCAGACTACTCTGGTAGTCCCAGCGGTGGGGGAAAGACTGATTCATATATATCTCATCTTCATGAGTGGAACAGCTGTTGAATTAGTGCCATGTTTTCCAGGGCTGAAAGGCACCTCACATTAATGACCAATGAGGAAGGTCTCCCTGTACAGATGAATGTTTAAACTTTGCATCTAGACATGGAAAAAAGCTTCCAGTCTTTTCTATGCTAGGATAAGATTATCCTTGCTTCCTGAGTCAAATACAACTAGATAGGTGAGAAACTCTTTCTTTGTCACAGGTCAAAGACCAAGGAGAGTAGGACAGTGGCAGCTTCCTGGTACCAGAAACTAGAAACCAGAACAGGAGTCTCTGGGGCCAGGTAAAGCTATGCAGTCTGTCTGACTTCAGTAACAGTGCCAGCAGTGCCAAATACTGGGATCCACATAGAATTCAAACCCTGTGAACTTGATCAGCGTAATCTAGAACCACTTTTGGAAAGGGAACATTACTGGAAGATATCCCATGGCTTCAGGAAACCTGTATTTTCACACATCCTGTGGTCTTGGGTCAAATTTTTGCTTGAACACAGTCATAAGATTCACTCATAATTTTGAAAGTGAATACAGAACATATCCCACGGTACAAAAAGGACTCCTGGCACAATAATGTTATCTTCTACGATAGATTCAAATGCACAGATTTTAGAAACAATTTGCTAAAAAATATTACATTACTAAAGCAGGTATTAGCATACTCCTTGTTTACCACAAGCACCTATGTATGTTCTAGTGTGGCCATGTGTGTACCACATCAATTTGCATGTTCATTTACATTTACACTTCCATTATGTTTGGCTGCCTTGTCAGGAATATGAACTGTACATGGAAGAATTAACTGAAATGATTCTTATAAAGAACCTAGTATCCTGGCAACCCACAAGCTTTAGTTCTGTAATCTAAATCTTTTATCTTCCTTTCTTTCACTGTAGGACAGCTTTTTTTTTTTTCCCCCCTCTGTATTTCTCAGTGAATGAAGTGCAAACAAAATCCTCTTCCATGACAGAACTATTCTACCTTTCCCATGAAATTTCCCTGAAGGTCTCATCAAAGACAACACTCTTTGAATTATTAGGTGCATATTTTAAAAACAGTCATTTCTGTGTCATTAAAATAACCCAGACTCACTGCTAAGACTTCCCTCCTGTCCTCTTAAATTTATGTGTGTTGAAAACAGCTCTTTTAGTAACTTTTAAAATTTTTTTAATAACTACCATCCTTTTTTTTAAAAAAAAAAAAAGACATAAAAACAGTATTTCCTTTTCCTATTTCTTTGATATTTCCTCTGTATGCATACATAAATAAAGTGCTATTTTGTAACTTCTTTTAGGATGAATAAAAATCTTAAGAAAACTTTCTAAAATGTAAATATCTGCAGTTCTGTTGGGTATTTAATTAGCCATTTGCCCCTCCCCCCATAGTTTTTAAATAGCACAAATCTTGATGGTTTTGTCACATTTGTTGATTTAAGGTGGATCAAAAGTACAAAATGGGTACCCATACAATTTGCTAACACAATGGATCTAAGTTCACTTGTGAAGCAATTCTGCATGTTACCACGGAAGAGTTTGCAGAGTTTGGGTATTGTATGTGCTGCTGTTTGAATTACACTTCTTACATAAGTTGTTAGGACTTTTTTTCCAGCCCCTTCTCATTCTCTTTTGATTCTGCAGCTCCAGGATCACAGCCCTAGATATCCCTAGAATATCACTGTCTTCTTCCACATTCAAGCTCAAGCCAATGCACTTTGATTCATTTTCCAAAAGATAAGCAAATTGTCCTGCTGTGAGAAATAAAGCCTTTGTTGCAAGGCCTTTCATGTTGTAATTTTCTGTCTTCAGTAATTTCTTCTGTAATTTTCTAATTTTCTGGACATAATGATATGTCTTGGGTGCCAGATCTATCTAATCAAAAAGCCTGGTCTCATGACGCATGCTTTGTGCCATGCTGGGATGGTTTTTTCTGTCCTGTGCTACACTGTGCTGCCTAACAGGCTGCTGAATTGCTGCAGAGCCAATAAGCCTTTGTGTATCATCTCTGTCTTCCAGGTTTACCATAGCTGAATAATACAGAACAAGCACAGACAATATAACAAACAGCATTTCACAGAGAAAACTGTAGCAAGACATGGAATACGTTCCCGTGCCTAGAAATGGTATTTTCTGTTCATGACGTAATTATACTCACAATGTGTAAGTTTTATAACCAGAGAGCGAAACAACATATCCCTAACTTCCTACCAGAATGACCTTTTCCACTGGGTCAGAGCACATCACTGTCCTTGCCCACAAACATGATGTGCAGTGACTGCATTCCCTTGGGCTTGGTCACCCATGACATTTTTGCTGGTCTGGAATTGCCAGATCAGGATAATAACACTGTGAACAAGAGATGCCTCCAAGTAATCAGGTTACTCACAAACAAGATACTCACACAAGTAGAACACTTGTGATGGTCTTCTCTTTCAGTCTGTTACAGATTCATGATTTCAGAAACTGAACTTCCATTTGGGTGAATAGGATTGAGTTACACACTTGCTCACAGCACGATATGAACTGTAATGGCACAGTTTGCCTTTTTGGACAATGAATAGAGAATTTGAGGAAATGTGTGGGCAGAATTGGTTATTTCTTCTTTCCTAATTTCATCTCTCATTCCCATTCATGTCCCCAAGGCTTACAATGAGTTTTAAAAGCTATTTTTACCAATATAGATGATCAGAAGAAGATGATTGTTAATCCTTCCTGTTCCCCATACCCTAAATTTCTCTCCTCCCTTTCCTACATGAGAAAGACAAGAAAGAACTAAAAAAAAACCTCTGATATTTTTGTTTGTTTGTTTGTTTTTAACAAAATGAATCCTAAAGGTAAATCCAGATAAACAAGGGCACAGCTCCACGTAGAAATGTATAGGTTGCCATCTGTGGAGATATTCAAAACCTGTCTCTATGTGGTCCTGGACAATCCATAGGACCTGACCCCACTTGACATGAGGGGTGGGAGAGGTGATCTCAAGAAGTCTCTTCCAACTACAGCTGTTCCATGATTACGTGAAAAACCTTGAGATACAGAAAGAGAAATTGGAAAAGGCATACCAAGAAAAAGTGCTCACTTTTACACTAGGTCAAGGAAGGTGTAGCATGAGTGAGATGTTTTCTGATGTCACGAGTTATCTCAATAAAAATATTGTCTACTGCCTTCACAGTAGGAGTGAAAAAAATTAGCAGAGATAATCTCAAAGTGCAATGACACCGTCAGCATCGCCAAAACCAGAAGCAAGATGTAACAGTCTGCTAATAGAACTCACTTATGTCATAAGCTGTATTGTATCTCCCATATAATGCTTCCTATCTAAGTCCAAAGTTTGTTCATAATTATTCTAACACCATTCCCAGGTAAAGACAAAATATCTAACATTTGCAGGGGGAGGGTGATATTTTGCAATTTTTTCTGCCTTAGGAGATTTTTTAAGTAACAATCCAATAGTCTGCCACTTTTCTAAATAAGATAATTTCTTTAGGATGTAAGAAGTTAGCGATGGTTGGAAGGAAATCTTTTCCAGTGACTTTCTTCTCAAGTCCTGGTGCAAGATTGGATTTCAGGAGTAAGCCAGGATGTGAGAACAATTTATGAGTCTTGCAAAACTTTGTAATTCTAAATCCAAATCAAAGGACTTGAGTTTATAAATGTTTTTACAGAGATATTACACAGCTAGTTTTTTGGTTTACTAGGTGTAGTAATACCTTCACCATCAGTACTGTGGTTTTTTTGCAGGTTCTAACTTCAAGTTTCCAAAGTGACTTGAGCAAAAATCTGTTCATATTTTTGCTGGATTCTACTAATTTTTAAATAACTATTCCTTACTTGTATGGCAGGACACTTTCTTCATTACGTTTTAAAATTTAGAATTTTTTTTGTTGTTGTCTTAGTCTTTGCTGTTTTCAAAAATTCTTAATTATTTCATAAAAATAGGAAAGAAAAAAAATGTTTTGAAATTGTCCTAGGACAGCAACATTTAGATTCTTCTACACAAATTTTAATTATTCTACAAGGTCATGGAACATTTTAGAATAAGGGATACCTTCTTAGATCATCTGTTAGTTCCCTTAAAGGGTTATAAACAGTTTTTTACTATATTTTGTACCAGACTTTAGTTGGAATAGTGAAATAAAAATTCTGAAAAAAAAAAAAAAAAACAACTATGATTACGCTGATTTATCTTGCATAATGATTTCCTTTGTCTTATAGTCTGGGGCTAAGTTGCTATGCAGTATATTCTATCTTTGCCTATCTCAGGCTGTACAGTGAGTTTGCTTATCATCATCTTTGATACAGTCCACCCATCACTCTAATGTAATTATCAGTGTTATGATAAATTCTGTCAGAAGTGGTTGGGTCTGAGTAGACTTCCAAGCCCCAAAATAGAAACAGATATCCCCTTTAAAGCCCACTGATAGGTAAATACAATTTCAATTTGTCTGATCATGTTTGTCAAAGAAAAGATGTGCCAAGACAACCATAGAACAGACTACAAGGAATGTAGTGGGGAACAGAGAAAAATATAGCAAGGGATGCTGGATATGAGTTTTAAGCTTTGTCACTCCTTGGCTATTAATACTCTTTGCTCTGTTTATTTCCTGATAAATGAGCCAAGATAAATTTTCTTAATTATGCACTGCAAGAACAAGAAGGTCCTCCAGAGCTACTTTTGTAAGATGTAATCAACTTCCAGATAAAGTCAAATAGCCTCAGAAGCTATCATTTGATGTGACATGTGGTGTAAATTAATTTATGTTGAATCCGACAGTGGAAAATTCTGCCATAATCACAAGGAAAAATCCCAGACTTTCAGCCTTGAATGACACTGTACCTTGTATGACGTATACTGCAGGGCTGGTGCAGAGAGTATGGTGCCTCTCCCTCCTTCTCTACACTTAATTTTCTGTGGTCTTCTGCTCTGGAATATGTGGCAGCTCCCTTTTTCAGGTACCACCTGATCAAAGACAGCGATTTACCTACAGATGTCCTGTACATTTTTATACAACAAATGAAAGCTGAAGATGTCCCACAACTAGTAATCTGCATGTAAGATTTTTGGCATACCACGAGACTGTCCTTGCCCTTTTCTCTGTCCAGTTGAGCAAATGAGACCTAGTTCATTTGCTGTGACTGTCAATCAATTACAACTCTTGCTCTGAGCAAATATCAAACACTCTGCTCAAAAGATATTGTGCCTAAATGTTCTGGCTCACAATTGCCAGCTTTAGTTATTAATTCTATGGTAGGTGAAGCTGAGAGATAAATTTGGCTATAGAAGATTTAACAGAGGTTATATTTATTAACCCTTATTTAATCATCTCAGCCAAGCAAACAGCTTTGATCAACAGCACAGAGCTATAGTTCAATATTTACACCTTGCATGAAAATATGGCATTTAATCTAATCAAGGTGGCCAATGCTGAACATGCCACATTAAATGTTTGCTCTTCAAATCTGGAGTTCATTCATTCTGTCATTCTAATTCCCGAACCCAATTTGAAAATAGTTTGCATTTCATGCTATCTTGCAGCTTTATGTGTTTGCCTACTAAACACAGGTTAAGTGACCTTGTCTTGTGAATGTGACATTGTTAAAATTAAAGAATAAATATGATAATATTCTCTGCTAAAGGAAAAAATGAATGCATTGCTAACAGAAAAAATACAGAGTATCGCTCTATTTCTAACAGTGCTTTTGCTAACAAGAATAGAATTGTTTTATATTCCTCAGGAGAATGAGCAGCTCATGTGCTGACTGCAATTTTTTTCTTCTCACTTTACTCAAATCTTCTAGACAGTAAATTAAGAGATGAACAAACAAATGGAATGACGCAAAAAATACAGTGGAAAGTTAAAATTTCTTTTTAAAAAAGACACAGTCCAGAATAAAGCAGTGAAGGAGTAACTTCAGTGAGGAAGGATTTACAACAGAGAAGGGAGATCACAGTCAAAGCCTTATTTCATCATTGCTTCTTGGGTTTCTTGTACTGGAAATGTGACTATAAAGAGGTTAGGGCATTATTTTCAGTATGCATTTGAAAAACATCCAACTTTATTTAAAAGAAGAAAAAGCACAAATGTAAAGTATTGAAATTATCTTCTATTTTGGATAAAGATAAATAAAGTGGATTGTAAAAAAAATAAAAAGTATATATAAAAGAATTAGAATAAAAAGAAAATGGTATAACAAGGACAAAATTAATTGCAAATCAGTAGTGTGCTATTTCTAAGATATCTGCATCTTTTCCGTATAGTAAATATCTACTCCCTTTACAAATGCACATCTACAGATGTGGATACAGAGGTGGAACTGTGCTCATCACTACAGGGATATCTTTGTATTTCAAATGATTCTTCAAAGGACTAGTGAAGTCCAATGAAGCTGTGCGGGCCTTTCAGGGTAAGGATACTCCATTAGGCAGTAGGGCATACCCGCTCCTGCACCTAGCATGTATATCACCTGCCAAAGGTTGCAGAATAGGCTAATCCTTTATAACACACTTCACAGTTTCACCTTCACTTTATAATGTAGAATAAATCACAGAAAACAATTGTATAAGTCTACTGCATGTGAATGTATTGGTATCAATATAAAACACTTATGTCCAATAAATAAAGTCCCGCTCTCTTTTTCCTCCCTTTTTTCTTTCTTTCATACATATATAGCATTTACATAAATAGATGTATTGTTTCATAAATGGTTTAGAGGGGGTATATTAGTATTTTTAAGAAAATAATACAAAGATAATGATCATATACTGGACTATACACTCTGCACTGAAAATTTAGGTGATTTGTCCATGGCCACAAAGCCAGAGCAGACATCAGACTATCCTTGCCCCTTTCCTTTTCCAGATGAGTAAATGAGAACTAGTTAATTTGCTATTACTGTATGTCATCTACAGCAAATATTGGATTTCAGATTGGATTAACCTACCTTAATTTAGGTATCTGTAAGTTAGCTTCTAGAATCGAAGTCACTCATCTTTATAATCAAAGGAGAAAAGAAAGCAATTTAAAGCAGTCTTCATCTTATCTAGAAATAAGTCATTTTCTGGAGGCCTACCTACATCCCCTATGAAAACAGTTTAGGACTTCCAGTTCTGCTGTAGATTAATTTATATATTTAAAGTTAGTTGATATGACTCATCCAGAACTCCAGAGTCCTATGCTGTTTTATTATTATGTATATATATGTAGGTATGTATATATGTATGCATTTTTATATGCATGCATATACACGTTGCACAGAAGGAGACCTAAGTGGCTTGCTACATATTTTTTCATCACAACCATTGGCACTTCATTCTTTCCCTTTCCTCCACTTACAAAATATCCGACTGTTAAACACAATGAACTATTTTATTGTAAAGCATTTAACAAGAGATAAATGATGGTTTGAACATTAATTCACCAAAGTAGATCAGAATCTTAGCACTGTTAAATGGTTTCTGAGCCACTAGAGCATAGCATCAGTGCTGTAAATAAGCACTCCCTGATGGATTGTTAGCAATACTCTAACTCTTTTCAGGACAATAATATTGACTTCACATTAGATAAACATGAATCTTCTAAACAAGAGGTGAATACACAGGAATCAGCCTCTTCATGTCTAGCAGCTAAAAGGCAGTGGGACACACTCTATAGAGTTTAATTTTAACTGTAATTAGCTTTTGCAGTGAAGTGCAATAAGATAACAAATGAAGCACAGTGCTGCAACACAGGACTAAAGTGAGAATAAAGGAGGTCATACACTTTACCTTGACAATTTCTGTTTTTCACAAAACCCATTATTGGTTAAGCACAGACATTACATGACCCTTAAGCTTTCAAATAGGTTGTTATATGTGAGGAATAAAAGTAAAAAATATTGAGATATTGAATTCCTTGGATGTGAAGTGTTGACACAACAGGCAGAAGGACAGTCTTTCCTCTTATCTCTAGGCCACAAATTCTGAGAAAATAATGTTGAGGCCTAGAGAAATTTCTTACCATTTGCCAAATGGAAATACAGGATTTATGAAGACAGGAGATGTCATAGAGTTCAGTGAAATTTTTCATTTATAGGTAGAATTTTTGTCTGCTAATGAGAAACAGATCAAATTCTGCCATCTGAGGCACTGGCACAAAATAAAGAAAATACTTCTCCACTGGGAGGTGTAAACAACAACAGTAAAATATTTCTACTAGGGGAAATATGTACAGCTATCTTTCAGCAGTTTTTAGATGTGAATTTTTCATTAAGTACTCATTTGAAATATCAGCAAAATGAGGTTTGTTGATTTTCAGAATAATTAGATTGCTGACGTTTCAAATCCTATGTTATCTAGAAATAAAGTAGCAAGTGTCTGGAAAACTTTGTTCTGCTAACAACTGGAAAAATGATATTAAATCTTATCCCAGAGAGACTGATAGAAATCTTTAAAAAAAAAAAAAAAAAAAAAAAAGAGATATGTTAAAGAAAGTCATCTTTTCTATCATTATCTATTACATACTAATTCCATTCTTGATAATTTATAAACTTACTTTTTTCAGTTTTTTAATACTACAGCTGAATTTATGAACATAAAATTTAATGTTAAACAGTATTTCATATTTCATATTTATTATACTTCACTTCCATCATGGAATAAAATCCAAAATTCTAAATACATTTGGTAACTCCTATATTGTTTTTTCAGTTCAGGAGTGTAAGAACTAGAAATCCAGAATTTGACGCAGCAGTCACTGATACCTCCAGGCAGAAATTTGAGATTTTTACTACACCATTTCAATAAATACACCAGCATATAACATGTCTGGATGGACCTGTGCAGGCTAACCTGCACCCGTACTCCAATTCTGAATCAGTTCTTTCCAAGCTCTACTTGACAGATACCTGTCTCCTTGTCCACAGATAACCCCTCCTATTAAAAAGTAGAGCAAGATTTTAAAGGAGAGATTTTTTGTAAACTCTCTAAACTAAGCTGAATTCCCATGGAAACTGAGTTCAAGAATTCTTATTCACACTATCAGTGTCTACAAGCTGACTGAAAAATCATTTTTACAGGAAAACTGTGACACAAGATAAAACATTCACTGTTTGCCTATCTTTTCTATATTTCACTAGGGTTTCATTTTAGTTTAATTCAGTGGCACTTTAAAATTTCTTACAGGCAAATCCAGATTTTTCTATCCTTTGTCTATATATATCTTGACTTGCAAATCACCCTCAAATACTTTACGTAGAAGTATGACATTAGTAGAAAAGTTAAATTGTGAAAATGTAAGCATTAACTTTCTTTGGAAACTTGAAGTGTTTGCACTGTAATTTTAGTTCCTATGGAGAAAGATGGGGAGCTAGTAATGGAAAATAAACTCTGCTTTTAAATGATTGCCAACAAAGCTGCAAAATCCCTCAAAGATTTAGTGTGGGACAAAGATAAGAAATGGCCACAAAAATGAACATTTTTGAAAGAACTCAAAATTAGTATCAAAATTGTCACTAATTTTATTGCATGTTTAGAGGCTGAGTCTTTGTGTGCATACCACGTTGGATTCTCATTTCTGAATTCCAGTTTCCCTTGTAGCTTCATTATTGCCTGTATGACTGCTATGGCAGATAATCAAAGGGAATTCTCCAAACTGTTGGAAAAATCATTCAAGAAACTAGACAGGAAAAAAAAATCAGATGAACCTGTACAGCACCAGTGAAATAAGGATCACAAACATGCTTTAAAAATGCTAATTAACTAGGTGTATAATTGCAAGGGAGTGCAGATTATTAAAGCAGATAGAAATAAATTACTTACAATGAAACCATATCTCTATTATTAAATATTTAGGCATATATAGCACTGTACTTTAAAATAAATGTCCCTTGCTACTTACTTAATCATTACTTTGCTAAAAGGTATTTTGCAGTATATTTTATTATCCGAGGTCATACCTCAACAGTGACAAATCAGTGTCATCCCAATGGCTTCAAATGAGCTGCACCAGGTTTAAAACAATAGAAAATCTGGACAATTTTCTTCATCATTTTACAAAAAGGTCCCTACATGCAGCAGAGAACTTGTATTTGAACGTGAAGCAATATAAGATTTTCAGTGTATGCACAGCAAGTAAAATTACTAGCTTTTGGATATTGCAGACTTAAGGGATATATGAGAAGCTTACAAGCACTCAGACCTTGCTATATTGCTTTGGAACCTGGACCAGGATAGACATGATGAAAAGGCTTAGCAGGATGGCTGTTAGAAATTGGAATATGCTGTAATCATGCAGTAAAAATAAAGCAGACAATACAATACAATGGTTTTATGAAGCATCAGAAGCATCCCAAAAACCTCAAGTTTTATTTACAAGTACATGTATAGCGTGGTATCCAAGTAAAGAAAGTTCTCTGCCTTTCTGCCTTTCTCCTTTTTTTCATTTCAGCCCATAAGTTTTGGTTTAAGATATGGTTCATAAAAACAGTATGGAAATTCTTCCAGGATTCATTTAATGTTTGGAACATTCTACATAATGATTTCAAAACATCGGTAAGTTTTGAATAAATTTAATCCACTTCAAACTCAGAATAAACACTTTTTCCCAGAGGAAAGGGATAGGACAAGAGGGATAGCTCTCCAGCATGTCAGGAAAGAGAAGGAAGTCTTCAGAACTCGCCAACTACAAAACAGCTGATTTTGAGATGGTACCAAGAAAAAAGGTCACCTTTCTCTAAGTATTGTACTTCCTCCTGTGTTATTTTTACTCAGCTTTTAAAGAAGAACAGAAAAAAAAATGGGAATGTATACAGGCTTGGCAGGAGAATGTAATTTTTTATAGAGTTCAGTTAATTCCAGATATTTCAGAAACTGCAAAAATTCCATGCCCTGTATACCTGTACTATAAGATGGACTGCCCAAGAAATGGAAGACGCAGATTAAAGTGTTGCAACTCAGACAAAGAGCAGAGAAAATTATAACTGGTTTGGGAAGAATATCCCTCACAATCCAGTCCCCTAACTGGAGACATCAGTGGCTACACTTTTCATCATGAGATGAATTCACATTCTGTGATGATAGATGACCTTTTTTTATTATGAACTTCAACCAAGTTTAACTCAAATGATTAAAAAAAAAAAAAAAAAAAAAGACAGCATCAAATGAAAAACTACCCTTAAGTAATTTATCAATTGAATAAATAAAGTTTATCAAAAAAGATCTTATTGTCAAGCATGTTTTTTGTTTAAAGATTTTTTTTTCCCTGTATGCTGAGTAAAGGTATTAGATAGAAGAGAATAAAAAAGTTATTAGTGCTCTGCAGAGAGTAGGCCGTGTCCTCACACCAGCGCTGGAATCAGAATATTTATATCAGTTACAGATACGTAGTTGCAGCTTTTCATCTGCACACTGCTCTATCATCTCACAGTAAAGTGCAAAATACATAAAACTTTGTCAAAGTGCCTCTTTTTATATATTTGCTTCTCAATAGCACGATATAGAGAAGAAAAAAAATATCTTTTAATCTGCAACAACCTCCTAGATAGGATCCAAACAACACTTAGTCATGCAAACATAGGTATCTAAATGCTGATACCTCCTATAATCTAGATGTTTATGATCGTATTATATTCATAGAATCATAGAATCATAGAATCGCTAAGGTTGGAAAAGACCCACAGGATCATCCAGTCCAATCATTCGCCCTTCACCAATGGTTCTCGCTAAACCATGGCCCTCAACACAACATCCAAATGCTCTTTGAACACCTCCAGGGTCGGCAACTCCACCACCTCTCTGGGGAGCCCATTCCAGTGCCTGACCACTCTTTCAGAGAAGTAGCATTTCCTAACGTCCAGCCTGAATCTTCCCTGGCACAGGGAAGCCATTCCCTCTAGTCCTATCACTAGTCACACGAGAGAAGAGACTGACCACCAGCTCACTACAACCTCCCTTCAGGTAGTTATAGAGAGCAATAAGATCTCCCCTGAGCCTCCTCTTCTCTAGACTGAACAATCCCAGCTCCTTCAGCCGCTCCTCATAAGGCCTGTGCACCAGACCCCTCACCAGCTTTGTTGCCCTCCTCCAGGGCTCCAGAAAGACTCGATGTCTTTCTTACAGTGAGGGGCCCAAAACTGGACATAGTACTCGAGGTACGGCCTCACCAGTGCTGAGTACAGGGGGACAATTACTTCCCTACTGCTGCTGGCCACACTATTTCTGTTACAAGCCAGGATGCCATTGGCCTTCTTGGCCACCTTGGCCATTCAGTAGTAATTTAGGCAAGTTATATTCCTTTCTGAATGAAAGTATGCTAGCAGATTTGAAATATCAGCTTCTAAGGTTTACCAGCACTGCTGTATCAGAACTTGCACCAAATGTTACCATGAAAAATTCAGAAAAATCCTCATCACCAAGTATTTAATTTCAATTTGAAAAAGAAAGAAAACAGATCACTGTTCTATTTTTCATTCCGAACAAATGATATTCCTGTCACTGGCTTCCAGAAGTTGTACTATGAGTCTAAAAGCCACCAATTAAAATGATCCTCAGAAGAACAAAAAAGAAAAATAAATAAATAAATATATATTTTTATTTGCACTTAAAACTTCAACTTCTAATGGGCTCTTTCTTCTACTTTGCAGGTTCATCCTTTTTGCTACCCAGAAGGTGCAGCTCAGCCTTCCCAGTTGGCACTTGCCATATACTCATGTTTTTCTGCAGCATCCTACTGTGGTACAACCATGTCGGCACCACCCCTGTGCTGTGGACACCAGCAAGACACTCACACCACATCAGCACAAACTGGAGGCAGTCAGAGCCAGCTTTCTGACTGTGTGAGCTTGTCACTACCAAAATCTTTCTCTTAAACAGTGTAAAAGTTGCTTTAGTCACCAAAATTATTACCCGTTCTATTGCCCAGCAAGATTTTAATTTTGGAGAGAGGGGAGGGTTTGTTTTTACCTTCAGGGGATTTCCTGTGAAGTTGTAAACCAATTTGTCATAATGAAGTTACGCTTAATGCATTCCATTATTTACAGGATAAGTCTTAACACTCTTCATTTATTTTATGACCATTTTGACATTATTATATTTCTAGCCCAAAAACTTGCTGGTTAGCCAAACCATCACAAAATCAGATCCTGTTCTTTATTTACTGATGATACTTGTACTTTCTGTGGCATGGGGAAAAAAACCACACATTCAAGAAGTCATTGCACAACACTACATTTTCAAAATAGTACAGAAAAAAAAAAAAAAAACCAACTTATGAGCACTGAGACAAAGAAAATAAATTTAAAAAATAGTTGAATGAAAAATGTTTTACATCTGCTCTGTAGATGAAGAACTAACAAGTAGGCAGACTCATTGGTGTTGACAACATTACATGGGGATTTAAGGTAGAGATGGGAAACAAACTCAGATCTTCTACATGCTCTAGGTATAGATGCATGCTATGCTTTTTAAGAAGAAACGAACCTTTGAGTGCATTTTTCCTAACCTGTCACAGTCTGTTCAAAGTTCTCAGAGAAACACAACAGAAATTACCTTTTTTCAATAATATCTTCTCAAACGGCAGTTTTGCATACTCTTTTTTTCGCTCTAGTAAAACCAATGAAAACACATTTACAAAGCCATGTGCAGCTCTGACTAACCTTATAAATAATTCCAGGGAGGTTCTTTTTGAGTTCCAGACTAAGGTTAGAGTTGACTGTCATTGCATTATATTACATATGGATATCACAGAGTGTAAATTTTTTTCCTTAATACTCTGTGTGTTATGGAAGCTAAGTCATAGGTGATTTACCCTCTAGTGAGTGTTGTTAGTGCAGCATATTACACAGTTGGCTAGCCCCAGTTCTTATTCATGGCTTTTTATTTTTATTTTTAAGGATGAGACTAAGCCACCCATAGAGTATAGGTAAGAATTTTTATTCTCGTTCATACCACTGTGCTTGAAGATATGGAACGGAGAAATACATTTATGAAAAAGGTCAAATTGCAGAAGCTTCACTTTTTTACAGATACTCGATACTAAAGAGGAATGCAGGGGGGCTGAACCCTTCAGCTCCTTTGAGTTTATGTGTGTGTCATGCTTTATGGATTGAAGAAAATTTAGCAAGGGTGAAGATGAGGAATGGATCTGTGAAATTCAATTACTATGCTTTGCCAAATTTGGGGATATGTGCTGACTATCTAATAATAGGAAATGTAGTGAGTATCACATTTTCCTTTCTGCAAAAGCATCTGGATTTTTTTCTTAATGAAAAAAAAAAAAAAAAAAAAAACAAACCTTTTTCTGCCATTAAAAATAATAAAATCTCTCAGACTTTTTCATTCTCCAAGTAAAGAAGAAACTTTTTTTAACCACATAGAGAGATCTAAGAGAATATTTGTAACAAATTTTTAAAAATCTTAAGCCTTCTTTTTCTCTTTCGCAGATAAAAATCCATCATTTCATGATAACTTTTTGGCTGATGTGAGGTAAAACAGGATGTGATTGGAACTGAAAGCTATCCAGTTTTATTTATCCCTGCTTCTCTGATTTAAAATGAAGCCTGGCTGTGTGCAGATGATAACTGTGAGCAAAGGTTGACATCAATTGGAACTGTAGGACGAGCTGTCTCTGTGTGGGGGAAAATATCACCTTTTTAAAAAGATGCCAAGTGACACTGACAAAATAGACAAGGCAGTCTAGATCAATGGCATAAAAATAGTTGTCAGATAATGATTAGTGAACTACCGCTCATAATAATCTTCTTCAATAGACTCCTCTGAGGATAATGTTTGATTATTTGAACACATCATAGTGTTAATTATGCTTAGGCTGAATTTTACAGTCTAATTTGTATTTTTACAGTATGTGACATTTCAAAGCTTGAGGTAATTTTCAGTATCTTATTAGGTGTTTGAAATTCAGTTTGTAGCTTTTTCTTCAAACAGCAGACTTTTAATTTAGTGCCTCTTTAGCAGAGTGGGCTTGATATGGAATAATCATTACGGTAGTAACTACATCTATAGGAAGTCTCATGGGAAGGTGTTTATCATTTTTCCCCATAAAAGAAAAAGAAAGGTATTAACAATCATAAATCCAGTTCAGTTCTTTTTTTTAGCTGCATAACAGGGAGATTTATCTGACAGGAACCTGGGATATCCTTTAAAACCAGTAAACTATGAATGAATAAAGAAGACAAATAAAATACTAAAACAGAAATATTTTGCAGACATATACCCTTACACACCAAAAGAGCTCAAAGCATTTAACAAAAAGTAGTCACATCTGTGTGACTGTCTTTCTCAATTCTTTCAACTAGGATATATCCAGTATATTATGATCATATACATATCCTATCCTATCCTATTCAATCCTATCCTATCTTATCCTATCCTATGCTATCATGATATTTGTGAAGCACACAGTTAAGCTTTACATGCACTCTTGAGTTGGAAAGCAATTATCCCCTACGCTATACAAAAGGAAAGAGAAGTATAAAGAGAAATGTGAGGAGATCTATCCAGACACACACAAGTTGTGTTCAGCAAAACTTGAAAATCAAGAATACTTCCTTAAGTAGGGAGTGGATGTTCATCTCACCTCACTTCAGGTAGCAACAGCAAGTCAGCTGCCCTTTTCTTTGTAAACAGTGGTGATCTCATTTGTCAGTTCTTCTTAAGATCATCTGGCCTGTGCTGTGTTTCTCTCTACTGACTGAAATGGCAGTCCAGAGGACAAGACCGAATGGAGGTATAAGTTGATTCCCTACTACTGGTTTATTCATAACAGATAGGCCCCAAATACAGTGAATCTCTGTCCATATGTAGTTTTTCTTCTGATAAATGTTGCTTTATAACAACCATTCTCCAGTCTGCACCAGAGCCATCAGTGCCAAGAGCAAAAACCTTGCTCTCTACAAATGTGCATACTCAAGTGATTCAGTCTTTTACTTTGAATAATCTTTGTGACATTTCTGAATCCAAAACTCTGTAGCAGAACTGTTAGAAGTAACTTGTGACAGATCTGAACTGGAAGACTGGGCAATGTAAGTCTTAGTGATCTTCTTCTGCTGCTGGTACTCCAGGATCAGAGCCACAGTTTCAATATAAATTCCATTTACAGGAGAATGGAATCCATCCACATGAGAATGGAATCCAACCACAGAATGGACTCAGTAATAATGGGATATGTTCCTAGTTATGGCTAGTAGTAACTCATATTCACTTTGCAGCTTACCTCTAAATTATCATGCTGTACAAAGCTTCTAGAACAAAGCAGCTTTTGAAGAGCATCACATCAAATGATAATAAATCAGGAAGTGTTAAACGTCTACTTTTTTTGCTGAATTAGAAAGCTTGTACATTCTAATTATAACAACGTTATTTAATTATAACTATTTAGGACAGCCTCCAGACTACCTAATGGTCATCTGGAATGTGAAAGGCAGCTTGAACTATTAAACTGTGAGGTGAAAAATAAATGTTTATCCCCTGGAAATTTTATTTGTATTAATACTATAAATACAAGTGATGCTACTGATAAACAAGCTCCATCTATTTTGATTGCATGTAAAGCTAAATTAATAAATAAAAATTACAAGAGCAACTGTGTAAAATGAAAACCAAATTAATCAGGACTCTCTGCTTTTTTCAGTTATCATCATGTCTTCCTTGTAGGTCAGGTTTCTCTTGCAGAAAGCAGATTAGCTCCTTTTTAATTGGATTGGGTCCAATGGACTCAGATTGATTTGCTTCAGTTCCTCTTTGAGAAATCACAATCATTTCCATTACAGCTGAAATAATGCCCCTTAGTTCAGTCAATTAGAGGCAGGACGGGAGCCACTCCCTACTGCTCATATTACCCACTGCTTCCTGTTCAAGTGAACAAGTGTTTAACAAACGATGGATGGTGTCTAGGCACAAAAAAATATGAATGATTCACTTTACTCCACTGATATAAACCATTTTCAGTTACATAAAGAAGGTTAACAAATTTTATTATTCATTCAATTTTATTCATTAGCTCTAACATCTTGTGTTCTGGAAGTTGTCCATATTTGCCTTGAAATGATTTTTTTTTAAGATTATCAAATGAGAATTGCTAGCATTTTGAATGGATTTGACAGTCAGAATTATTTGATCATAAGCTTTGTCTTCCACATCTCTGTTGGCTTCATTCAGTGCAGGAGTAATTTGCTCAGAGAGCTGATTCACATGGACTCAAAGTAGCTCTCTCAGGTATCATTAGCGTTCCAGAAACTGAAAGTCAATCAAAGTCCAAAATGAGGGTTATAGAAAAAGAAAGGATGGTTCTTAAGGTGTGCATAAGAATCAGAACCTACGGAACAAAGCATGATTTCCACAAGTGGTCATTTTCTTGATACCTGGCCTGAGATATTGGCAACTGTCTTGAAGAATATTTTATCATTCACAGTTTAACTGGTACAAAATTGATAGGAGCTGTACTTTGAAATGTTTAAAGTATATAGATTGTGTCAAAACTGAGCATCTCCTTTTGACCTTCTCATCTAACTATTTCAGTTTTTCACATCTTCACATCTAATACTCATAATGTTTCAGATAGGTGAGAAATTCTTACAAGAAAAAAAAAACATAGATACTATAATAACTGTATGTAGTTTAAACAGTACACAACAACAACAACAAAAAAGGCTGTTGACCCATCAACAAAGAAGAAACAAATGAAGTAATGACTAGCATGAACAGTACATCCAATGAGATCTGTAAAGCAAGCACTCCTTGAAAAAAACATTGTGTGACTAACTAATTAAAGACTATCTTGTAATATGCACAAGACCCTGAAATGAGATTGGACAGCTTTTTTAAGATATCCTAATATTTCAAAGCTTAGTTTGACCTCTTCCCTTGTTTATTATTCAACTTTTTTTTTTGTTACTTTGTATGTTTTGTTGGTAAATATTCATATAACACTAGGATTGTGGGGGGTGATCGTACAAAAGGGACAATATTCTAGTTCTCAACTTTTTCAGTTTTCTTTTTAACAAAGGCTGATGTCATGCAGTTGAAAGTCCAGATGTTCAAAGGAAAACCTCCACGACACAAACTCATGAATAAACCTAAAGCACAAGAAGGACATTCATGCCAAATAGTTGGAAGATGATCAGTGTTTCGGGATCCAGTATCAGATACTAGAAATCATCCAAAAAAGCTCCTGGGAAACATTCCTTCCATGAGTACCAGGTGTGGAAACATTTGTTCGCTCTAATGTGTCTGTCACAATCCGTTCTTCACACCCCAGGACCTCACCTTCCAGTTGTAACTTAGAACAAGAGTGAGGCTGTATCACAGAAGTCAGACGCTACAGAGGAGAAATAATTGGGTATCAAAGTTTATAATCTCAAAACTCATGAAAATCAGGATATTAATATGTGTGAATTTTCTCACCTCATCCAGTATGTCTTCTTACGGCATGAAAAAGGAAGACTTAAAACACCTCTGGGAAAGAAAGGATAGAGCTGGTTTGTATTTCATCGACTGATGGACACAGATGACAGCCTGGAATTAATTTTCATACTAGTGAAGGGACTGGGTTACCTTGTTAATAAACCACATACAATTTAACTGTTGGTGTTTCTATGGTGATAGGAAAAAGGTGAAGATTTAGAGATTCTGAGAATAGACACTGGAGAGCTAAGAAGAGAGCAATTTGTAGTTTTCCTTATTTAAAGATAAAATGTTTTATGTTGCAAAATTTTCAAAGAGAGCTATTTTCTTTTATTAGACAAAAACAAACTCTTAATTGAAATTATGATTCCATTACTAAACTGAAAAGGTTAGTATGGTAACACGTACTACTGTGGATATTGACAGAATATCTTATGTTTCAATTTCAGTTTTTTCCCCTAGGTAACTCTATTATTACTATTATTAAACTGCAGAGTTTATTGGGATTTTTGACTGCTCTCTCTATGAAATTAGCTAACAAGTGATTAAAAAATATATATAAAACTGCAGTTTTCTTCATGTATGTTTTGTTACTGCTGCTTAATAGAAGTGGCATATTTATTTTGGATTTTCAAAAATTTCTTTTTATTTCCTGTGTTTCCTTGAAAATAGACTAAATTAGGACATTCTTAATCACTGTATATGGGAAGCTACAGAAAAATCTGAAAGGCTGGTCTTGATATGACCCTACTGTACAAACTCATACCCTGAAGTCAGTAATACAAAGTTATTAATCTTGGTTGAATAAAAGCATTAAAATTGAATGGATACAGCAAGACAGATCAATGACAGGAAAAGGAGAAACTAGTTATGTTTTCATGTACTGATTCAAAAATAAATAATTGAGTCAATCTTCAATGGATTTCATCCAAATTTATCTTTGTAATAACTATCCTGGATCTACCTAAACCTATAGTCATCTTAATGTCTTTCAGTTTATGAGAACAAAGCCGCAGAGTACTGATTAATATCCCCCATAACAAACTCTTCAGTGATATCATGCCAACCATCTGGAGTCTAGTATTAACAAGTTTTGAATGCAGCATTATTTCATCTTTCACCAAACCTTCAGGTATGCAACAGCAGAAAGACAGAGATGTATCTGCTACAGGGAAACTGGTGTTCAGTTGTCTACATCAAAAAAAAAGTGGATAGCTAAGGGGACTGTCATGCTCTAGCAGCAATATTAGTCTATTCGGGGATCATGAACAGTTAAGTTAATACTGTGGCACCCACCTTGGTCAAGGAAGGGATTGTCATTGATTTTAAAGGACAGAGATTCTTCTTCAGAGGTGGTTTTTTTTTTTTGTTTTTGTTTTTTTCCTTTCAGTATATATGACCTCAAGATGCCTGTGGGTCCCAATGGAAGCCAGTGAAAGTCAATTTTAGGGAATACAGAATATTAGTTCCAGGTAGATATACAAACCCTCATCTTTTCTTTAAAGTTTATTTTGTAGTTTGAAAATGCCTGTTCTTAGCCCTGTTAGCTTCAGTTGAGTAATGCTAGGAGGAAATAAAAGAAAAAAAAAAGCAGAAAACTACTTTGAAGTGTATACATTCTACTTCCTGCTGGCATATAATTGAAGCATGATACCTTTCTGTTTTATAGACAATACAGATTTCTGTCCTAATTTCTTTTTTACTAGGAAGCCATCCACCTATCCTAATCTCTAAATGGGAATTCTCTGCTACCCGTGGATTTTTTCCTTCAGCTGAGACTCCTTCAACTGTAGCTCTTTTTCTTCACAAGAGCTTTAGCTGAAATTATTAACTTGACTTCTTTTCTAGTTGTCTTTACAATCTGCTTTACTCAGACACCTCTCACTAACGTAACTGCATCTAGAATATATCTTGTTTAAGTCTAGATCCTAAATGGATATAGGCTATACTGTGAAAAGCACACTTAGAAGTTCTATATCAGTCAGGAGAAGGCAAATGGACTCATGGAATTCAAAGACAAAGGCAAACTAAAAATAAGTCAACAAAGGAAAGATATATCACTATATTATTATTCAAACACTGCTGGATTTTCTAGCAACAAGTTACTGAAACGTATTATGGGGTAATGTATTAAAACACTTATTTAATGAAGGACACGGAATTAGAGACTACATTTAGACTACTTCAAGCGTTCCCACCCAGGAGCAAATAACACCTCCATGATGCTGATAGTGTCCTGCTGCCTAATGGAGTGAAAACAAGGAAATTATCAATCCTTTTCCATCACAATTCCTCCATTAATTCTGTTATTTTCTAAACAAAGAAGTCTGTGTATCCTAGATGGAACTGTCCTTCATGCTTGTATGAATGATTAGGGAATTAGGACCTGAATGGTGCCTCCTTGCTTTTCACAAATGTAAGTTTGGAAGCAAATAATAGCTTCACCCATAACACCAACAAACTATGTCTGGGTTCAAACACAGCGAAGTTGTCAAATATATGATATGTATCACAAGTGTAGGGGTTTATAAGGCCAATACTCACATGTAAGTCAGTCACCTTACAAATACGTTCATACTCAGAGCAGAGTACTTAAAAGAATAAATATATCTTACGCTAAGACAGAGCAGTAAAAGGTCCTGTTTCTCCTCACAGATTGTAAAGGCAGTTCAAAGCAACTAGCTCAAATGCTGTTATCTGCATTGCAAATGTAGAAAGTTAGGTGAATTGAGTGTCTGGGAATATTTCCTCTGTTCTCACTGCATGTTTTTAGGCTCCCACAAACCATTCCATGTTCAAAATTTCTTCTGATTTCATGCAGAATTAGAAGGGTAAAAAGAGATGAATTAAGTTGGAGAAAAATGGTATTATTCCCCTATTTCAGAATTATTTCTTCTTGTGTCAGCACCAAGGAGAACTTTCCAAGTGTCCTTCTGTGTTTTTTATTTTATTTTTTCCTATCTCCATCATTCCTGTGACGTTGAAGATAAAGAGGCTAAAGTGTCCATATGAGGGTAATCGAAAGATCTTTTAATCTAGCCTGTTCCATTCTTCGTCCATGCAAGAGGCACTTGTAATCAGATCCTGTGCTTTTCTGAGATCACGGAATACACAGGTCTGTAGAGTTAGAAAATAGGTACTGAGACATTTCTGTGCACATCGTTTGTAAATAATACATTTAGAAGAAAAGTATATATGTATTTTTCTCATGATGGTGTTCTCGCTGTTTTGATACTGCATGCACTTACGCAATTTACAGAGTAATTTTATGGTTGTTAGTACAGATGAGATAAATTTGATGGAAAAAAAAGGAACTCTAAGAATCTTCCCGAAACTCAGTCCAAATGCCTACTGTTATCTAACCAGTTATAAGGTTCTGATTTAGTACATTTATATTCCATGAAGGCATTATTCTCTAGCTCTTATCATACAGATTCTCTCGTCAGCTTGATCAGATTTCCTGCTGAATTAACTGCATAAGAATAGCTCTTCGTTTTGTTTTCAGATCTTGAGTATGCTATACCTTTGTTAAATATGCATGGTGAACCCTTGTACGCAGAATAACCTTAAGGTGAAAAAGTACAAGAGGTGGGACTTCAGACTTGCCTCTGAGTGATGATCCTGTACCATCTTCCCTTCTTTTACTATCTCCTAGGAAGAAGTGTCTATAGAACTGTTAGAAGCACCATCCTTCAATCTGAAAGCATCATCCTTTGGTTAACAGTCGGTTAAAAGTCCATGAACCACAGTGACGGCAATTTCTTTGGCCTTTATTAATGTGGTACAATGTCAAAAAGAAATCCTGTGGTGAGGAAGTAGAGGAAGTAACATCAGAGAAGCCTTTCTTCATTTCCTCTCTTAAAATCATCTTCTTTTGTTCTCACAAACAAATCTGATACTAAAAGTAGCATAGCAGTCTAAATTTTCAAAGGGAAATAGCACCAAAAACTCCACCTATAGGATTTCACTTATTTTTTTTTAATCTTAGAATCATGATGCAAAGGTCCTCAAAAAGGAACTTTCTCTTACAGAATTAGGGTAAAATAGTATATCTTTAACAACAATTAAACATGTAGGTAAAATATTTGTTCTATGGTGTGTTGAGACATCTGGAAGAACTAGAGAAGCACCACTTATACGTGTAGCATACTGTATCTGAAAGCTGAGCGAACTCCCAACAAATGCAGATTGGCCTGCTTCCTGTTACTGGCAACTGTCAGCAGGCATACCTGCTGCAATTGAAATAACCTTCTTGGAATTATGAACTAGACAGAGGATGAATGTAGCATATATTTTCCTGGGGATTTCTGTGAAAGAATCTGAAGAGGAAAATATTAATCTAGTCAGAGTGATTAGCAGTGGTGACTGTACTGCTCAGGGCAACATCAAGGATCTCCTCCCCAGCAGCCTGGCAGAGGACAGCCATGTGGAACCTGAAAGCCTCTTCCACATCTCTGAGTAGGCTTTCATTTTACTGTTGTGCAATGTGTCCTCAGTCTTTCATGTAACAAATGAGCAGCTGATGATCACCCCTCCTCTCTGCGGAGCTCTAATATGGCACTGCAGAGCTCTGGCACCACCAGTGTTCATGGAGCACCTCGCTCCCTGACCCACAGCCCACAGAGATGATAGGAGCATATTATTTCCCTGTGCAGTTCTTTCACCTCTCACTGCAGCCATTTCCTGCACAGACACAGAATTTATATAAAAGGCTTTCCTCAGCTTTCATCAAATCTAGGTTGCAGGCCTATTTCGTAACATTAATTCTCTCCCTCACCAACCGCCACATCAATTCAGTACTTTATAAACTATTTCAGGGATCCGATTTATCAGGCCTGACAGAGCTTCACACTGAAATAAACAGCACTGCCTCTGCCGAGCTCGCTCGGTGGCTCCTATTTATCATTATTTAATTCAAGGGCCTAAAATTCTCTGACATTATTAATAGTAAGATGAATCACTGGAAAACTACAGAATCTGTGACCAACGAGGCTGAAATAATCCATTTTGGTGAAAATGTCTACGTGGAATTGCATTCCCTGATGGGTAGCTGCTCTGTCATTAGCCACTCCATATGCATGGGTGGTAGGGAACTGAAGCATGAAGTCCCCAAAGAGTGGGATACTTCAACTGCCATTCTCTTCCCAACAGTTACACCAAAGCAGAAAATAAGGAATACAAGGCAGTTCTAATGTCTCTGTCAGTTGAATTTAAATGCAGTAATTTAATCCTTTTTGTACTTGATTAACTTTAACTTGTCTGAGGTTGAACTTCTGTGTTAACTGGACCTGCAAATCCATTAGTTCATTATGAGGACTGTATTACTTAGCCACCTTGATGAAAGATAATCAGCAGCCTGGAATGTGTATGGGTACTTGCTGCCTTAATTCAGCACCTCATTAGTGATATTTTTCTATTTTGTTTCAGTGAAAGGGATTAGATTGGGAGTTTTGCTACTCACTATCATTCCCATCAACTGAAGTAATTTACTTTTTTATTAGTATTTGGGCAGAGCCTGTAATTTTTTAAAAGAATAGCAAAAGACATTCTTTAGCATTATATTCACATGTGCCATTTGATTCTGTCTCTTGGAAGCAACAATTTCTTCACTGGCACTTTTCAATATGGTAGGTAAACTGACAGACCATCATTTGAATTCCTGGCCTCACACGATTAAAGTAGAATTCTAGGCTTTTATTTCCATACTCATACTCCACCACAGTGGACACTACAGATAGTCACAATTTTGTTTTATTTCTTCCTTTTTAAAGTAGAAGTGGGTTTTGGGGAACTTCTGTGATCTTGAATAAAGGAGAAATTGCTTGCAAAGGTTTTTGTTCCTGCTACTCTACAGTTCATTAATACTTGTTTCATTTTTTTCTCTGCTTAATTTGAGGTTGAACCACACTGACCCAATCCACCAGTCATCCCTCCTTATCTTGCTCCAAAGTCGGTGTTCTCTCAGCAGCATCAGGCATATAAATATGCACCAAGCTGTAAAGGCATAGAAAAAAAAAGAAGACCTAGACGCATCTTTCTATATAAGCCAGCAGCTTTCAAAGAACTAGTTAGTGATTTTTGAAACAATTTTTAAGCAGAATTGAAAGTAAAATTCAACACATTTATTACCTGGATTTTCATGTATTCTTGTCCCAAGGAAACATAGATTCTTGATATTTACGAGTTATGTGCAGGGAATTCATAACTTCTGTCATATAGGATAATATCAAAAAACCCTTTTTAGTTTCTTATACATGAGAGAATAATTATGTTAATGGTACTTGTGTAAAACAGGGAATTTTGGCTTCAGTTATGATACATTATATTCCCCAAAGTGTAGTTTATCTTGTATGAATATCCACATTCTTCCTAATTTTAACTAGCTGGTTCATTAAAACTCCTGAGACTTACATACAGAGTGTGGAGACTTCTACAATTTCTCTTATCACCAATTAGGCTTATCTGTGCCTCATGTTCTGGAGCACTGGAAATATGTACATTAGTGGTAACTGCGTATGCAGTTTGAGGTAAGTCTATTACTGTTAGTGCAGCCTCTCAGTAAATGTCTCAGTGAACATAATTGCAAGTATGCCTATTTTTGAATTTCTCTATTTAATTAGGGACAGGATTTTCACATTCTTATGTATTTTCTCTCCTGTTCTGAGGAACGCAAGGTTAACTCCCTAAAATGCAGGGAGGGGATGGAGTGTGTAAACCTTCAGAGGTGATACAGCAGGAATTTACAAGCAGCAATAACTACAGTGCATGAAATTGTTCAGTTTTTCTCTCTGCAGTCATTTTTTTGTTCAGGTGCTATCATTAAATTAGGCAGGGAGGATTTCATTACTAAATAATTGCTTACTATGTTCTGTCTCCAGACAGTGGCATTAAGCTTGGCACAGAGCAATTTACTCTAGTCACTAGAGAGGTTGGAAAAAAAGGCTAATTCCATGGAAAATGTAATGGGGCCTGGTTTGATCTGTGATGACCCTGTTCAAATGGATGTGAATCTCTGTTAACTCATGCTAGTGAAAAAAAGAAGCATTCACTTCTTTGGGCTTTTGTTGCCCTGTGTGCAAAAACACATTTATTTTCTCCAGTCTTTGAATAATAGGCCCAGTAGTACAGCTGTAATGTTGTTATAACCCAACGTCAATGCCAATTCTGCCTGCTCACCTGACCTGACCATGGGCATTTGCCTGCCTCAGCACAAATGAGCACGTAGGATTCACACAAGTGGTCCCAAAGCCTCTACACAAAGCTCTCTGTTTTCTGTAACCAATTGCTTTCATCTCGGGCATGACAGTGACTGTCTCTCTAGCACATATCACCAGAAAATAGTTAATATTTTAGGTTAGTTTTTCCCAAACTGTGTCCACCGTAAGAAATCACACATTTAAAAGAAATCTGAACTCAGTGAACCAAGGTAAATGACTTTTAAAGTCCAGGTCATTGATTTCAATAGGGCATTTTTGAACTGGATTTTATTCTTTCATTTCTTCCTTCTTTATGAAATTAAACAAATTTTCTTTCTTGCTTGGATAGCAGCAAAGGGAAGACTTCCATTTGTATCACTAGATTCAAGTCTGTTGCTGTAGGGTATTGATGTGACACTTTTACTCATACAAAATTCGATTTTGTGACTCCACAAAATTTGATTTTGTTTACTCCAAATGACTCCCCCTTTGGAATGAAATCATTGCAATCAGTCATGATGCTGAACCCAAACAAAAGGGTAAAATGCAGCTTACTGACAATACCTTGTAGGGGAAGTGTTCCATTAATCCATACTGGTATGTTATATTCATTACACATTTTATGTTCAAGTACCAGAAGCATCCAGCAGCATCTCACCAGGAAAACATCTCAGTGTATCAACAGAGGACATAAATCATAGATAGCATCAAAATTGTTGGTTCATTTTACTGACCAGGGACCAGTTTTTCCTCCACAGTTCTTCATATGTATGTATGTATAGACATTGTCCATGGTACCCCTATTGCCATAACATCATCTTCTAATTAGTATCAGGAAAAAACATGAAAGCACAGTCACTGGAACCTTACATTTAGAGACACAGATCACTTCCAAAATATAAATAAAAATACTGCTCTGCAGTTTTATAATTAGTTCAAGAACTGATCTGCAATCTGTCCTTTTAGATAGCTCTTAACTTTTAGATCATAAAAGCCAAGTGCTTCCCTCCTGTAACTTCCTTCTAAATGTCCAATGCCTGGTTTTTATTTGTGCTGACATTCCTTTGGAAACATTTGTGTCTGTGTTCAATACTGGATGATGTGAGAACAGGTTCACTTGGCAGTGATCTTGGACAAGCACACACAAATTTACCCCAGAATAAAATATATGCCTGTCTAGAATTGGGACTATAAGATAACTTAGGTTTATTAGGAAGTTCCTTTTCTCAGATGATTTCTCAACTCAAAATAATTATTTCTCATGAAACTCCTAACTATTTGACATTTCGTTTTAGTTAAAAATTGTTTGATAAACACTTTTTCCTTTTTCATTTCTGAGAAAATCCCAATTGTCATACAGTATGTTTTAAATGACAGCTGGCGTCAATATGATGAACATTGTAAATGAGAGCCAACTATTGGAATAAAGTTTGGAAAGAGAGTTGCATATAAAATTATTTTCAATTTTTCAACCCAGTTTACAATTTTAAAATAATTCAGCCAGAAGTTGGCACTTTAAAATTCCCCCTGTAGGACTAAGGGCTTGTTGTCCTTGTCAGATTTAAAGTACCTGGAAAACATGCTGTAGGCAAGGAAGGAAAGGAATTGCAATGAAAGTCAGAAACTATTAAAAATAACTTCTGATGTAATGTGGAATGAAAAGGGAGAACTGTGAAGAAAACAATCTTCATGGTTTATGGTAGATTTTGAGATTTTGAAAAGGGATCAAAGCAAGTCTAAGTGCCACGACAGAAAGTGATTAAAAAAATGCACTATGAATTGAAAAATAATAATAAATAAATAATAATAAACAATAAACTTCAGAATTTCTTTTTATCTCAACATGTTCAAAAGTTTTCTATCAGAACATAAAGTTAGCTCCTCATTGGAATGTAACTTCGGGATGAATAGAATTTACAGATTTACAGAATAACTGAGGTTGGCAGGGATCTCAGGAGCTCATCTATCCCAGTCTCCCACCCCAAGCAGGCCCAGACAGACCAGGCTGCTCGGGGCCATGTCCAGTTGGGTTTTGCATACTCCAAGGATGAAGACTCTGGGCAACCAGATCCAGTGCTCATAGTAAAATAGTTTTTATTCTTGTATTTAATTTCAATTTCTTTTTGTTCTGTATTTGTCTACTACTGCTTGTCCTGACACTGAACACCGTGAGTAGAGTCTGGCTTTGTCTTCTTCACTACCTTCCAAACTTATGCATAGTGCCTTGATAAGATTCCCTCTGAGAGCTTTCTTCTCCAGACTGAAGAGTCAGATGTGAAATGCTCCAGTCCCTTCATCATCTTTGTGGCCCTTTTCTGGAATTTTTTCAGTCACTTTTGCTTTGAGGAGCCCAGTGCTAGATCCAGTACTACAAATATGTCTTACCAGAGAAGAATCACCTCCCTCAAACTGCTGACAGCATTTTTCCTAATGCAATCCAGGAGGCTGTTGGGTTTCTGTGCAGCAAGGACAAATTTCTGTCTAACATTTAGCTAGGTGAACACCAGAATGTCTCAGGGCCTTTAGTGCTTTGCAGTCAGCCAAGCCATCTCCCAGTGTGAAGTGATGCATGGGGTCCTTTTTCACTAAGTAAGAAGGTTCAGGGCTTTGCACTTCTAAGTATTTGTTTTGAAAACATGTACATTAGATATTCCATATTTCTGATTTTCAAATTAAAAAAAAAAAAAGAAACAAACAAACAAATAAAAAAAAAAACATGGAAAACCTCTTAGAATAAGCTATTACCAACAAATCAATATTTTCTACGAAAACAAATACCTAATCAGCTTTAATATAAGAAGAAAACAAATTTTATGTTTTATCCTCAAATGCAAACACTAAAGCCACCACTCATAGAAACTGCAGCATGATAACTGCCTATTTTTTGTTCTTAAGAACCTCCAAATCCTCAAAAATTGTTTCAATATAACGTTAAGGAGACACAACAACTTAAACATCTTCAGCCACACACTTAATAACCTCCAATTATCTAGCATTCCATGTTTATCTAGGAAATGGGCAAATTTGGGCAAGAGCCCCTTTAATTTGCATATACACAAAGAGTAACTTTCTTTGCATATTTTATTCCATTAGTTCTAAAACTTCATGTAGAGCTAAAAAGTTTGGGATAAACTCCAGTCTGCTTGAAAATTTAGAACCGACACAGTAACAATTGTGTTATTACAATTTTTTTAGCTAGCTATTAATTAAAAGGCTAAAGCAGATCACAAGAAAGGTACATAAATATCAAAAGGCATTTAATCTCACTAAAATCTAGAAAAGTCAGTGAGGTGTTAGGAGGAATCCTATACAGGCAGATATAATTTAGCATAATGTCAGATAAATTTGCTGCTGAGAAATACACAGCAATATTCATTGGTGAAAATCATTTGAAAGCACTTGCTGAATAACAGATGAACTGTAAAAACAGAGGAAAATAATAAATAGAATGGAAACAGGATACAAAATAGTAAGAAATCAATTGTTTTCCCAAGTGCAGAAAAGGGTGATGAAATCTCACTTGGAATTCACTGCTCAATTGCATTTATTTTATCACGAAAATGGCCTGTGAGCATTAAAATTACCCAGACTTGAAAGAGGAAACTGGCGATAGAAAAAGATTTGTGTGTAAGAATGGACATAAGCCACTTAAACTTTAATTTAGAAAGAAACAACAAAGACATGAGACTGAAAGACAAATGAGCTGTTCTTAACATGCTACCATGTACATAATTAAGTTTGATATACATCTTAACTATTAAAAAAATGCAGAAATTATATGGAGTTGATAAAGTTTCAAGACAAATCCTCCTACAACTGTTGCTCAGATTTTTGAAGCTGCCTGTGTCACTCCTTCTAGAATTCTAGTAAACATTATGTTGGATAAAACAAACTTTTCTTGGGGCTTTTACACTGAGGGAAAATGGAAGTAGAATATAAAATAAATCAGAAAAATACAAACAATTTTCCCAGAGAACAAGCTTGTTCAGTCACTAGACCAGATGCCAGGCCTGAAGCTACATGTATGTATGCTGCACAAGAAATACATTAGACTTGATGCTGACATCCTCCCATGCTTTCCTGGAACTTAAGGGCTCCCTTATGGCATACACAATTTACAGCATCTATTTTATTCAGGTTCTATCACTATGCTAAATATAACAGTGTTAAAATCAGCCTGAATAAATATATCTAGAAACAGCTGAATTCTTATGAACCAAAAATTAAGGGTAGAAAAATAAGAGAAGGCAGATTGGGCCATTAAGATTTCCCTCAGAGGAGAGCCATCACATGCAATAGCAGTCTTGAATGGTTAAAAAAGTTAAAAAAGAATCTCTTTTCCATAAATCTGGATTTTTTACAATCCAGACAGAAAGCCTAAGCTTAGGGCAAATGCCATGGAGAGCATCACGGTGAATGAAAAAACAAGGAATAGCATTCTAGTATGCATCTCCTTCCCCTTTCACAGACTCAGACAGCTTGGATTCACAAAATAAAGTTTGCAATGTGAGTTCTACAGATCATACTCCACTGAAATTATGATAATGGAAATCTCCTCTAATCTTCCTTCATTGCAGTCATACCATTAGCAAGAAATATGCAGTGAGTGAGAAATGGCAATGCTGTGCTCTGGATAAAAAGAAAAAAAATGTAATGTATTTTGGAAGAATTCTGTCATTTTCTTTTATTTATTTATTGTTTTTAATGAAAGGACAGAAAAAAAAAATCCTCATGTTCTAATTTAGCACCAAACTACCTTGTTTCTTGCCATGAACATTCTTTAAAATCATTGCTAGCTATGAGTCTTTTTCCATTTTAGAATCCTATTTTTTTTTTTTTTAACTCTTTCCCCTTTTAAGGCTTCTTCCTAGTTTAGTCTTTGATGCTTTTCTTCTACTTGGATTATTTCTTCCCACTTACCCTGACTTATTCTCCTTCCTGCCCTTTGCTTCGAAGTCTACACTGAGTTTCCATACACTTCCACCCCACGAAGCTCTACACCTAAATATCTCAATGCAGAACAGTGCCAGCAGAGAAGACAATACATTGAAGGAAGAAGATAAACAAAAATGATGGAAAAAATAAGAAAAATAAAATAAATGTGATGCTTCCCTTTTGCATCTTTTCCATCCTATATGTTCGTGTAGTGGCCTTCTTTACTGTTCCTGGTCACTCCTTTTTCATCAAGAGGAAATCAGACCTACAGGTTTTTCAGATACACTTCAATTGTTGTATTTTCCTATGTAGTGACAAATTAATAAATTAGTGAATACTTAATCAGTACTAATGATTAAATTAAAAAAAAACTAGTTAAATGAACACCATTTGTGTTTTCTCAGATTTCCCAAAAAGAAATCTTATGATAATTTAAAATGCAAGAGCAATTTTCAGGTTACTTTTTCTGTTCAAGTCTGAAAACACAAACTGTTCTGCTCTGAGCTTCTGTTTCTGCATATAGCAGGATTATGGCAAAGCAATTCATACTGCTCTACCTTTAATCTGTATCAAGTGGAGGGCCAATTTAGTTTGTTTGGACTGGTACTTAAAAAGCCTGATAGATGTAGCCTGAGAGGCAAGCAGAATAAGAGCAAAGAGGGCATTAAAATAAATAAATAAATAAAATCCAAGAAAACCACAAAACTTCCGTTTTAATACATGTGAGAATTTCCATGTTTTTGGGAAGAGATGTATTCGAGTGATATGTTGAAACTGTGTTTTGCTCCCATATTTGAGAAGGCCTTATACATTTTTACATTAATTGAGCAATGATCATGGATTGATCCTACTATGCAAAAAAAAA